>CAUYRT010081140.1:0-10286 GCA_963574885.1 Lepilemur ruficaudatus | reverse complement strand
TCACACTGACCTGGCAGCGGGATGGGGAGGACCAGACCCAGGATGTGGAGCTTGTGGAGACCAGGCCTGCAGGGGACGGAACCTTCCAGAAGTGGGCGGCTGTGATGGTGCTGTCTGGAGAGGAGCAGAGATACACGTGCCTTGTGCAGCACGAGGGGCTGCCAGAGCCCCTCACCCTGAGATGGGGTAAGGAGGGGGTGGGGGGGTCACGTCTCAGGGAAAGCAGGGGCCCTTCTGGAGCCCTTCAGCAGGGTCAGGGCTGAGCCTGGGTCAGGCCCTCACCTTCCCGTCCTTTCCCAGAGCCGCCTTCCCAGCCCAGCGTCCCCATCATGGACATCACTGTTGGCTGGGTTCTCCGTGGAGCTGTGCTCACCAAAGTTGAGTTCAGGAGGAACAAGAACTCAGATTGTATCTCTGGAAACCCCTGAAGTTTCTTCCTCCAAGACACATCTGACACATCTGTGTTTCCCTCCGGACACATCTGAATAGACAGTGGCCCTGCTCGCCACCCCTGTCCCCCTCCGCCTCTTCCCCTTACACAGACTTTCCTCTTCCGTGAGAGAAGGGGCTGGGAAGTTTCCCTCCTGCCATTGCTCTGTGCTGCACTGACTTTTGTGATTTTTTTAATCTTGCAGTTTATTTCCTGAAAAACTAATTTACATTTAAAATTATATTTCTTAAATCTTTATAATTGGGGTGGGTGAATTACAGGATGAAGAAAGATTCTTAATCGAAAGAGCCACAAACCTTTTAGAATCCACGTGTTTGCTGTGCTCAGTCTGGCTGGAGGTGGAGAGGAAGTGGCACAGCTCAGAAGGTGCTACACACTCAGTGCTCAAAAACACGTTGGTTTTGATTTGGTCACTCTCCAGCTGTGTCATCGTGCAGCATCTTTGTACTTGTCTCTGCAGTAGGACCTTGTTCCGCCAGGACCTACGATCATAGGACGACTCAGGCTTAAGCCAGCCTGGGTCCTGTCTCCAGAACCCCGCAGGGGTGTCGCATGGCTCAGCCAGTCCCGGCTCAGGCCTAGCTCCATCCCCGGGGCAGTTCTTGCCATCATTTTCCGCATGTCTTATAAAGAGCCAGATTTTGCAGCCAGCGTAAGGATGAGATCTGCTGTTTCTTGGGCATGCTAGTGCATTGAAAAGATGTACCACGGTTTGTTCTAACTGTCCCAGGTGCTCAGCATCAGCCCCTCTCACTGCTTCACCGGGGCCGTTTGCAACACTTTGCTATTATAAACAATGCCGTGATGGAAAACCCTGGCTCCAGACCCAACTTCACTATTTGTCAGCTTTGTGATGCTGGACCATATTAATACTAAGAAATCCCCACTCCTACTGCCCTTAGAACTTCCTAGTTTCCTTCAGAGTTCAACAGCCTGTTGTAGAAAACTGATTCATTTGCAGCTGAAACTAAGTTGTGAATTTTGCAGATGCTGTGGATTCACTCCAACCAACGAGAGTCTGCAGCATTTGCTGAAAACACCTTTTCCATGGTGCGTGAAGAAGGACTTGTATTTTGAGCAACTGTTTAGCTAGATATGGCACTCTGTGGAGCCTCCAGTGCTTCCCAAGCCAGCCCCCACCCTCCCAGGCCAGGAGTAAACCCTGAGACGGCCTGGGGGTCCTGTGGCTAAGGGCAGTCGACTCCATCAAAGTGTGCCAGGGCTGAGAGAGTCTCGGAATTCTGTGCCTACGCCTCAAATTCAGGATTCTCTGTTCTCAGTGCCCCACAGCTATCGTGGCACCAAGAGCCAACACATCGTGTGTAATCTGTGGGTTGTCAGTTACTGATGTCAAGATGTTTATTCCTCCCACTCCAAGTCCTTTATGTGCTGCAGTGAAACTCTAGTGGAGGCTGCTGGGGTGTGGGGACCTCCTCCCCAGCTGCTGCTCAGCCGGATGCCAAGCTCTAGGAATTAGCCTGGGCCGCAGACTGGGCACTGTGTCTCCCCAGGCTCGGGAAGGCTGGCCGCAGACGGATCGCCACCACTGTGTCTGGAAACAGTGGGATGGTCTGGGTTACAGAGAAACGGGGGGAGACTCAAGGGGCAGTGTTTGCGATTTATTGAAGATTCGCAATATCTCAATAGGAGGGGTTTTCTTCAATAGGAGGAAAATACAGTCAAATTGAAAAAAGGGCCAGAAGGAACAAAAGAAGACCAGGAGCTGCTCCAGGTTAGAAAATAGTTCGGGAGAGAGCAAATAGGTTGAAAAAGCAGAGGAAATGTGTTTTCCTGAAGTCCCTCCACTGTGGCATCTGTCACAGGTCTGTTTCGCTCTGCGGAGAGTCCCCGGCCACCGCGCCGCGGCCCAGCAGCTCACGCCGTCCTGCCCTCGCCTGGCCCTCCTCGTCTGCCTTTGCTTCTCCGAGGCCCGCAAATGCTGAGCGCTGGATCCCCGCAAAGCTGGCTTGCGGACAGTGCCCCTTCCCCTCTGGACCTCTCACTGACCTGTGGCCGGCTGAGGGCTTGGTCTCTGCTTCGGCCTCTCTGCCACCTGGGTCTCTGCGGCTGCTCCGTCGGAGTCTGCGGTGTGAATCTCAGTGTGTGGCCGCTGCCCTAGCTCAGGCCACTGTTATCTGTCCCTGGGATTCCTGCCAACATTTCCTGACATGTGTCTTGGTCTCCAGTCTTACTCCCCTCCAAAAACTCTGCCTGCAACCAGAGAGATTTTTATAAAGCAAAAATGTCATCTGGTCTCTCGCCTTAAAAACCTTCCTGGTCCACATAATCATCTCAATTGACGCAGAACAACATTTAACAAAATTCAACACCCTTTCATGACAACAGCCTTACCACCTGAACATAATAAAAGCCGTATGTGAGAAGCCCACAGCTAACATCGTACTGAGCCACCGAAGACTGAAGGCTTTTCCTCTAAGAGTAGGAACAAGACAAGAATGCCCACTTCTATTCCGCACAGTACTGGAAGTTCCAGCCAGAGCAACTAGGAAAGAAAAAGAAATTTAAAAGCATCCAAAACAAAAATGGAGAAGTAAAATAATGTTTGTTAGCAGATAGGACGATCTTATACGCAGAAAACCCTAAAGATTCCACACTAGGGCCGGGCGCGGTGGCTCAGGGAGGCCAAGGCGGGCGGATCCCTCAAGGTCAGGAGTTCAAAACGAGCCTGACCAAGAGCGAGACCCTGTCTCTACTAAAAAATAGAAAGAAATTAGCTGGACAACTAAAAATATATAGAAAAAATTAGCCAGGCATGGTGGCCCATGCCTGTAGTCCCAGCTACTCGGGAGGCTGAGGCAGAAGGATTGCTTGAGCCCAGGAGTTTGAGGTTGCTGCGAGCTAGGCTGATGCCATGGCACTCTAGCCTGGGCAGCAGAGTGAGACTCTGTCTCAAAAAAAAAAAGAAAAAAAAAAGATTCCACACCAAAAACCTGCTAGTGCCAATAAGCAAATTCAGCAAAATGCAGGATATAAAATCAACAAGCAGAAATCAGCCGCATTTCTATACCATGCCTTGTGATGTAGCATTTCCTCTGGTCCTGAAGAGGCAGGTGGACTCAGTCCCGGTAGAGCGCTGACCTAGAGAAGGAGGGAGGCAACTAAAGGAATCTGAAAAGACGGATCAATGTGTGAGCTCAACACAAATCAAAATAATACAGCATTCCCTTACCCAACCTAAGGATTAAGGCATTTTCAGTCATTTTGTGAATATTTTGAGAGTTATCAAGTACACTTCTTTCTTAATAATCTAGTGAATCCTGTAACAGAGAACCAGAGTCAAAATTTCTATTGCATTTTTCAAGGAAAGCGCCTCCCGGGCACTTTGGATTTTTTGCTGAGTCCCATTCGCAGCAGATGCTATGAGAACCTAGAAAACTAGTGGACGCTAGCTTTGGTTTCATTTCCATATTTTCTTTATCTCTTTGGTTTCATGGGTTCTGCTCAGGTACTCTATTTCTGTTTGTGTTTCTAGGAAACACAGCCCCAATGTGTATACAATCTTTAGTACAAAAGAAGCAAAAGCTGTCAATATGTAGCATAAATCTTTAAAGCATTTTAACTGCAGAAAATAGATGCCAAAGTCACAATAAACAACACCGCACTGAAAACTATACAATGCAAATAATTTGCTTCTCTATAATAATTTTTCTCACAAATTGCTATCGGTAACAGGCTGGTTAATGGCCTCTAATCACAGCCTAGTCCCCAGAAGCTGGGCATGCTGCCTTAGTTGGCAAAGGAGATTTTGCAGATGTGATTAAGGGTCTAGAGATAGATTACTTTGGACTTGGCAGGCAGCCCAATGTAATCACAAAGAGCCTTATTGGAGGAGCCAGGAGGAAGCAGAGGGGAGAGGGGTGTGGTGACCCAAGGAGAGATTGAAGTGATTCACTTTTAAAGTGAGGAAAGGGTTACAAACCAAGAACATAAACAGCCACTAGAAGCCGGAAAGGGTAGGGGAGTTAGTTCTCCCCTAGAGCCTCCAGAAGGAACCAGCCCAGCTGACACCTTGACTTTTGCCCACTAAAATTAATTTTGGACGTCTGGTCTCAAGAGCTCTAAGTGAATAAATATGTTTTGTTTTAAACCACCAAAGTTGTGGTAATTTGTTATAGCAGTCAGAGGAAACTAATACACTACTTTGGTAGGCTGAAGGATGACCCTTCAAAAGATATCCATGTTAAATCCCCAGAACGTGTAACTTTATATGGTAAGAGTGAACATTACCTTACATGGTGAAAAATACGATTAAGTTAAGGATTTTGAGAAGAGGAGCTAGCCTAGATTATCTGGATGGGACCGAAATGCAATCACATGTATCCTTATAAAAGAGAGGCAGAGGGAGTTTTGAGGTGCACAGACACAGAGAAGGTGGCGTGAAGATGGAGGCAGAGATTGGAATGATGCAGCCACAAGCCAAGGAATGCCTGCCGCTGTCAGAAGCTGGAAAAGGCGAGAAATGGATTCTGGAGGGAGAGCAGCCCTACTGACACCTTAATTTTGGATTTCTGGCCTCCAGGATTGTGAAAGAATAGATTTCTGTTGTTTTCAACCATCAAGTTTGTGACAATTTATTAAAGCAACCACAGGAAACTAATACAACTACCATAATCTAATGTTTAAAAAGCAGTCAATTGGACGGTTGCAGGGCAAAATCAAATCTCTCAAATTTAAAAGTTGATACCTTGGCGGGGCGTGGTGGCTCACGCCTATAATCCTAGCACTCTGGGAGGCCGAGGTGGGAGGATCGCTCAAGGTCAGCAGTTTGAGACCAGCCTGAGCAAGAGTGAGACCCCGTCTCTACTAAAAATGGAAAGAAATTAATTGGACAACTAAAAATATATAGAAAAAAATTAGCCGGCTCCCAGCTACTCAGGAGGCTGAGGCAGGAGGATTGCTTGAGCCCAGGAGTTTGAGGTTGCTATGAGCTAGGCTGACACCACAGTACTCTAGCCCGGGCAACAGAGTGAGAGTCTGTCTCAAAAAAACACAACAAAAATAAATAAATAAAAGTTGATACCTGTTTGCAAGAATTTCATTAAGTGCAGAAAGAAGTATTTGATTCAAACAAGTTCCTTGAATGCAAAAGGATTTATTTCCATCTAAAAATGCAGATTGCATTCTATCTTCATTGCCATGTAGGATGTTAACAGGACAGCACAAAGCTCAAAATGTAATGACGCATTATTTTAAGCATTTATGAAACATTATACAAATTAAATAATTCGTTTTTTAAAAACAGCAACATTGGCCGGGCGCAGTGGCTCATGTCTGTAATCCTAGCACTCTGGGAGGCCGAGGCGGGTGGATCGCTCAAGATCAGGAGTTCGAAACCATCCTGAGCAAGAGTGAGACCCTGTCTCTACTAAAAATAGAAAGAAATTAATTGGCCAACTAAAAATATATACAAAATTTAGCCGGGCGTGGTGGCGCATGCCTGTAGTCCCAGCTACTCGGGAGGCTGAGACAGAAGGATTGCTTGAGCCCAGGAGTTTGAGGTTGCTGCGAGCTAGGCTGACACCACGGCACTCACTCTAGCCCGGGCAGCAGAGTGAGACTCTGTCAAAAAAAAAAAGCAGCAACATTGCTATGGTTCAGGGCATTCAATAACTTCCAAAGACCCTACTAACCCACCTACATTGTTATTAGACATTGTAAGTTTACTTTAAGATTGTAGTAAATGGATCTATTTTTTCTTGAAAACTAATTTCTAGAGTTTGTAGCTGCTGAGAACTTTCCTTCAGGAGGCTGCAGTATGTGTGGAAAAATTCGGGCCCTGTGATGCCTGAGCTGGACTCTCTGTTTCCTCCAGGGGGACAGATGGCTGTGTTGTTCTTTGCAGAGCTCCAAAGCATCCCCATCTCCAATTCCTCCAGGCCAAAAGCAAGCCCTGAGATACATCTGGGTCTTTGGGGCTGTTTGTGAACCATGCTGAATCTGTAACCCTTTCGCTGCAGGGTTTGACATGGCTAAACGTGTGTCAGATTATGGATTAGTGATTAAACGTCTCATGAAGGGACAGACTATAAGCTGTGCCTGGTTGTGGAATTTCGGTTTCCTGCCGCTAGAACTCTGCGTCCCTTCCGTTGCAGGCCCTGGCCTGGTGCAGCAGCACTTGTCCTCTGAGGGCCTGGCAGGGTCAAACCCGCGCTGGCAGTGCTCAGCGGCTTTTGTGAGGACCAGGGATTAGGTAACGTTCTCTGGTTTCTTCCTGGGAAAACTGACCACCTTCAACTGAGGAGACATTGCTCATTAAGCAAACAGGTGGGTCTATACCATACTTCCCTTGAACTGCGCTCAACCCTGGCTCTGGCTGTTAGCCCACAAGCTCAACAGTGCCAACCCCCACCCCACCGCCGAGATTCTCTCAAGCTTGCTCAAGGCTCTGCTTTGATGTGTCATCATTTTATGCATCAGTGTTGGATTAGGCGAGTTTTAGCAGTTGTCATATTATATCCAGATTATAAAGCCAAATCTAATCTCTAGATTTCTGTATATCTGCTGCCAATGTTTGGGAACCGGCCACGATTAAGAGCCTTATAAAGTCAGGACTTCGACGTGTGCTTTGAAATAGATTTCCCATCACCTGCACCATTATCTCAGGGTTGACTATGAATTGCCACAACATCTGGCTTTGTGTACAAAGATCTCTCCAAAAGCACCGAACCCACAAGGATTCCTCTTGATAGAACCAGATGTGAGGTTGCTGCAAAGAAGTGACAATATACGAGACAACATGACTTCCCAGGGCCAGTGTTTGCTGAGGTAACTGATCCTGAAGCCTGTTTTTTCTTTTGATGATAAGGAGACTCCTTTTTGATTCCATTGTGGATTCATGCTCATTCAAGATTTTGAAAAGCAGCAGCACAATTTGGTCAGCAGGGTGTCTTTACCTTGCACTGCTAGATGAAGCTGGTCCAGGCAAACGAACTCCCCTTTCTGCTTTGTAGTCTTCACGGCATTTTTTGACCTTAGGCTCTGCAGAATGGCACCTACAGGGCATAGCTGTCAGTGGTTCAGGGAGGCCAGGAGAGGGCAGGCAAGTGAGGGGAACCCGGAAGTAGCCAGTAGCTCTTCACTGCAGGGAAACCTGGGTGAGACCATGCCCTTCAACGTGGAGGGCGCAGTGACAGCTCCGGCGGGAGCCTTGGGGATCGGCGTGTGCTCCAGTACAGACTGCTTCCACGCGGCCTGCGGCCACAGTCCCGAGGACGATGAACGGGCGGGTCTCCTTGCCTAAATCAAAGTCTCTTTGAACACTGCATTGTGACAGTCCTTCATTGTGTCTAGAGGAAATTAAATGTTTTTAGATCTATCATTGATGCATTATCAATGACTTCGAAGAGTAAATTTGGAAATCTAAGAAAATATCCTCACTTGCCCACCACTATCATTGTCTCCTGTCATTTTCCTGTTCTTCTCAGGGTGTTTCTGGGACCTCCGTAGGAATTCTCAGTTCCAAGCCTGCACAGAGGCTGCAGCCCCGCCTGCACGGCAGCACCGCACACGCGGGCACACACACTGTTCTGAGACCTCCTTCCTTCTCTCAGATTCTTGGGATCACATCACACATGACAAGTGTCGCCCCGCCAGGAGACTCTGTCTCAAAAAATAGAAAAGTTAAAGATGTTGTATTTATGACGTGTGTAGTGTGAGGCATGATCACTAACAGAAGTGCCCATCTCCCCCGCGGACACTGGGTTCAATGAGGACACTTTGTTCTTACGCCGTTTCTCCATGTCGGGGCGTGTTTGGGCGTTATCTGTACTCGCCTTGTGATAGGGTTCTGTCTGCCCCGCAGATGGCCTCTTTCCCTTAGGGTACAGCAGGTGCCATCAGGGCCTCGGGCTGAGAGTCACCTGATGACTAGGTGGGATGCTGGAGCTGGTTACTTTCCTTTCGCAGCCACCACATGCTTCACGATGACACTCATCGCTAAGAAATTACTCAGATTGAAAGAGAAAGAAGAAAACATATAAGAAAAATTGTTTATGGGCTTGATTGGTCAACATGGAAAATCACTAACTTTCCAGTTTTCTACCTCTCACTGGGATTTTATCCCTACACTTTGAACTCATTTCGAACTTCTGACTTAACTAGGAATTGCTATAACTAGGTTATTCCAGTTATCCTGTGAGCTCCTAGGATTTGGAGAACACAAGAAAACTTTTTACAATTTAAATACGTAGTTTTAGCTGGATCAATGGGCTTCTAGAATCCTTCTTCAGTAGTGCTGATGTAAATTGCACAAACCATGAGTTCATTCTTTTTACTATCCCTGATACATCATAGCTACCAAAAATATTTGCTGAACTAAAACAGATCTCCTAAATACATCACTGGCTTACACCAGCTGTGGGATTTTGCTCGTGAATCAAGGGTTAGACAGTACACCTGCCTTTGACACCACTAATGTGCAGGACTGTGTCTTATCAAGTTGGCAGTCTCCTTCTCTGCAGAGAAACCAGGAAATATGTCCCTCAGTGACCCTTTCCCTGTGTCATTCTGGTTCGAGTTCTCCAATAGGAGAGACCGGCATGAGACATGGGGCAAAGAAGAGATGGAGGGACAGGCCTGTATCCATCGGGGTGGCTGCAGGCAGATGTGAGATTCTCAGTGGCCACTGTGCTGGGTTTGAGACCCACCTGCTTTGCCTGTGCAGACCAAGATGAGTGATGGGAGCTTTCTCAGAGGTTCTGAAGAATCACAGCAGCCTCCCAACGGGGTTCTGAGAATGGCGCATCAGTGCTTCAGGCTGAGGTCTTCAACATACGCTTCCCTGACCTCCCGCCTGCAGCTTCCAAGAGCTTCAGTGGTGACTCGTATTAGTATCCTGTTGCTACTATAACAGACTATCAAAACTAAGTGGTTTAATACAACACAAATATATTATCTTACATTTCTGAAGGTGAGAAGTCTGAAATGGGTCTCTCTGGGCTAAAATTAAGGTGTCAGAGGGCTGCTTTCCTTCTCGTGGCTCTAAGGGAAAATCTGCTTCCTTGCCTTTTCCCATTTCTAGAGGGTGGCCGCATTTCTTGGCTTGTGGCCCCTCCATCTTCCAGGTCAGCAGTCACGTCACTCGGACCTCCGATTCTGTTGTCACATCCCCTTCTCTAACTCTGACTCTGCTGTCTGCCTTTCACTTACAAGGACCATTGTGAGGACACTGGCCTGGATAATCCAGGATAATCTTCCCATTTCAATAGCCTAAACTTAAGCACACCTGAAAAGTTCCTTTTGCCACGTTAGGTGACATTTTCATAGGTTCCAGGGATTAGGACATGGACATCTGTGGGAGACCATTATTCTGCCAACACAACTTCACCAGTATTGTCTCCCCACCCCACCGATTTTCAAATGTTAGTGTAGGCTCTTATTCCTATATCAAACACGTTATTCCTGAAATATCAGACTGAGTCTGTTTTCCTGAAAAAAAGTCTGCACTGCTACAGTTCCCTACCCAGAAGAGCTCAACAATTGTCTGTTATCTCAAAGTCTCCAAACGGTACTAATTCCTCAGTGTCTGATAGCTATAAATCAGGCAATGGCTTTGCTGGGCAGTGCAGGAAGGAGAAAAGGGAATAACTGGGAAGCCTTCTATTCTGTCCCCTGTCCGCGTGTCTGGCCCCCTTGGGCTCCGGGCTGCAATTTCCCTCCCACCTGAACACAGTCATCTTCTGACTCCCCAAGAGCTTTTTACATTATTCATGTCCCCTTCTTGGATTTATCATTTTCTCTCTGCCTTGCCTTATATCTCCACGTTTGAATTTTTCTTCTCTTCCAGCACCATAGTCCTGCCTTGATTCCATTGCAC
>CAUYRT010081135.1:0-78082 GCA_963574885.1 Lepilemur ruficaudatus | reverse complement strand
CGTGTGTGTGCATGTGTGTGTGTATGTGTGTGTTTTTGTGTGTGTGTGTGTGTAGAGTGCGTGTATGTGTGTGAGTGCGTGTGTGTGTGTGTGTGTGTGTGTATGTGTGTAGAGTGCGTGTATGTGTGTGAGTGCGTGTGTGTGTGTTTTTGTGTATGTATATGTGTGTGTGTGTATGTGTTTTTGTGTGTATGTGTGTGAGAGTGCGTGTATGTGTGTGAGTGCGTGTGTGTGTATGTGTGTGTGAGTGTGTTTGTGTGTAGAGTGCGTGTGTGTGTGTATACGTGAATGTGTGTATGTGAGTCTGTGTGTGTGTGTATGTGTGTAGAGTGCGTGTATGTGTGTGAGTGCGTGTGTGTGAATGTGTATGTGTGTGTGTTTGTGTGTGTGTATGTGTGTTTTTGTGTGTGTGTATGTGTGTGAGAGTGCGTGTATGTGTGTGAGTGCGTGTGTGCGTGTATGTGTGTGAGTGCGTGTGTGTGTGTAGAGTGCGTGTATGTGTGTGAGTGTGGGAGGGACAGGGCCGGGCCCACGTGGGAGCGTCCGTGGGGGAGCATCGGATGAACAGGGGAGGGAAGCGCTTCTTCCCGGCCACGGACGCCGGGGCGGGTGGCGTTTTGGGGCACGAGGTGCCGGCGTGCGCCTGGGCTCCCCCTTCTCGCCCCAGTGGCATCAAGGCCTCGGCACAGACGGGCTTCGCCTGGCGTCGCTGTGAACGCGGCTCCTTTCTGGGCTGTGACTTGGGCCCAGATGGACTTGCACAGAGAGAGCAGGCCACGGGCAGAGCTCCCAGGGCACAGATGCCACAAAGCCAAGGACACGGGGGCTGGAAAGGGACAGGCCCCCGGCTTCTCACAGCCAGCTGCCGTTTCCATTCTCCTAAGCAGTACGGGCTCCTCAAGACCGACACCTTCTCTGAGAGCCGGCAGGGCCCGCAGCCCGGCGTCATCAGTCAGTGGACGCTCACTCTGTGCCAACCGCCACCGCCAGTCGCCGTCACACTCAGCGGTGACAGGAATTCCAGCCACCACGGAGGACATCCTCCCAGCATCTGTCCCCGCCACCCACAGTGCTCTGTGCCAGGGGAAGGCTGTGGCCTGGCTCACACCTGGTGGAGAGAGGACACATGGCCACGGTCGGTCCACCCGGGAGAGCTGGGCAGGTGCTGGGTGGCAGAGAAGGGACAGAGGCTCGGGGGAGGTCCCCCAGGGCCAGCCTCCCCTTTTGTAGGGGTCGCTCTTGTCGCTCCAGCCTGTCGGAACGTTAGATCAAAGACAGACGCAGCCCTCCAGAGCCACCGCATTTCAGCAAACGTGTCTGCTCCCCTGGGGACATGGCGAGGGGAGGGGACACCAGTGGCCGGCACTGCCCGGAGCGCTGGGTTCTGAAACTTAAGGATCCCAGTGGCTGCGTCATCTCGGAGCCCAGGTCAGCCCCCTCCAGACCGCGAGGACGGCAGGGGATGGGGCTGCTGGAACCTCCCTGGATACTCAGATGGCTCCGTCCGGGCGCCCTTCCTTCCTGGGCAGGACCCCTCAGAGCACAGCCGATGGGGCCGGCCTGGGGTCCCCTCACTCCGGCGTCCCCGACTTCCCCCTCCGAGCCGCCAAGCCCTGTCCAGCCGTCCCTGGTGTTAGAGCGCCCTCTGGTGGGCAGCTACACACCACGCTTGGGCAGGGCCAGCTCCGCCAACGGCAAGGACAGGCCTGGTCCCCTCCCGCCTGCACAAGGCTCCACCCGCTGACACCTGATCTTCCACTCCGGGCTCCAGAAACTTCTGCCGCTGAAGCTGCCCAGTCCGTGGCCCTTGGTTAGGAAACGAGTGCACCCGTCGGCACTGCACGCCTGTGCTGCCCTCCCATACGTGACTTAGAGGCTGCTGTTGCCCTTGTCCGTCTCTGTCAGGTGTCCCAGAACCGAGGGGCCAACTCCCACCCTCACCAACAGGATGAAGGGGACGTGATCAAGCCACCTGGGAACTCCAACACCATCGCTCCTGCCGTGTCCTGCCCGTCGGAGCCGTCACAAGCCCACCCAGACTCAGGGGAGGCGGAAGGTGCCCCCATCTCTCCACGGGAGACGCGTAAAGTGCTTCTGAGCCTCTTCAAAGCCCCACACCTTCTCCCCACAGAACTCGGTCTCAGATCACACCCAGGCCACGCGGTGTTTGCTTCACGCCCGCCGACATCGTGGGGCCCGGCGTGGCCACTCGCAGGACGCCACCTCACTCTCCGGAGGGCTGCAGTTTAAGCAAGAAGCTATGTGGGCACGCGGTGTGCCCAGACGGGGCTAGTGCCGTCCCAGAGACGGGCGACCCTCGGAACCGCCACGGAGTCTGCGCGGTGGCGAGCACCGTGCTGGTAACGTGAGAGTCGGGGCAGCGGCCTCCACCCTGAGTGATCCCGGAAGGTGTCCCTGCACTTCAAGAGCAGAATGAGATATGGTGACGCTTTTCAGACACCAGAGTTGCTGGCCCCTAGTGGTGAGAAAACGTTCTCTCCACTGTCAAATTTCAGGGGCAAGACACTGCCAGGATCTAAGACTGGAAATACCCAGTGCACTTCGAAGCGGGGTCAGAAGCTCACGCGCAGGTTCAACGCAACACGAGTCTCAGCTTCAGAGGCCCTGGCCATGAGGGCGGCGCCCCTCGGCCGTCCGAAGGGTGTGGGGGAGCAGTCAGCCGGGCTGCCTGTGGGCCCGGACTCGGGGTGCTCTTTCCGGGGGACTCTCCCAAGCTGCACTGCTGTCACTTAATCATGAATGTACTGGAAAAGGGCACGGGGGGTCGGGGGGAGACAAGGCGGGGAGGTCTGACAAGCTCCCGCCTGTCCTCGCTGATTCTGACGGGAGCCCTTCCCAGCCGCGCATCACTGGAGGGTGTTGCACCCGGTCCAGGTTTCCCAGACTGGAATTAGAGGCCTGGGAGGTCAGTACCTGTCCGGGTTTGCAGCGCGGCTTCCGAACACGGTGGGGCGTCCCTGGTGGCTCTCTGGGCTCCACACACTGCAAGGAAGCCCACGCTGACGGCCGCGCTCTCTGCACACACGGCGCTGGGACACCCACGGGCTTGCTGCCCCGGAGGCTTGCTGGGGATGAAATGTCGCCCGTGCAGTGAGCTCACAACACAGCGCAGCCCACGGTCCGGTCAGATGAACTCAGCCATCAGTAGCTGCGTCACCTAAGGGCCCGGGGGCACGGCCGACTCTCCGGGGACGCCCGCTCCCCACCATGCCCCGGCGCCGCGGAGGAGGAGACAAAGCTACAGGTGGGCTAGAAGGGGCCGAGCTCCCACTCCCTTCCACAATATAAACACATACACATGTGGGACTGGGGACAGGGATGTGACAGCCACTAAGACACGTCTGGGTTCCACTTTCCCAGGTCACAGACGGACACCTGTCGAAATCTCACACCTCAGCTCCTGCGGTCGGGGGCAAGGTGCAAACTCACCCAAAGGTGGGTGGACACCAGGCCACAGGGGCCCGGCAGAGTGTCAAGTGATCCCCACCCTCCTGAGTTCCTGCGGAGTCCAGCGAGGACGGCAGGGCCGGGGGCCAGCTTGCCGAGCTCAAACCCCAGCCTGGCCCCGTGCAGCCAACAGGACAGACGTCTCTGCGCCCTCTCGCCACAGTCCGCAGGCAGGACCAAAGGTCAGCAAGAGCATGTGACTGCCAAGCGCTCAGCTTCAGCCGCCGCGGCCACTGCTGCTGCCAAGCCCGGCACAGCGAGCTGCGCCCACGGCGCGCAGCAGGGTTCTCGGCTCCCGCGTCGCAGAGCCACAATTCCTCAGCACTACGCTTTCCCGCAGAACCCGGCCACCACTTATCTTTCCTTCAGACTTGACGATAAATCGTCCCTTTCAAAATATGGAAACTTATTTTTGAATGAGAGGAGGACCTGTCGATGGGGCAGGGTGAGACCTCGCAAGGCCACTGTGGCATCTCAGCAGCAGCCGAGACTGCGCTCACACCACCTGCAAACCTGTCTGCGGCGGGGACACACCTGGGCTGTGCAACTCTCTGCAGAAACGCACACCCGGCGGCCCTGCAGCGGGGGCGGCGCGTCTGGGGAACGGGGGTTGCGAGAACCAGAAACGTCTCCCAAATTCAAAGGAACCCTCATTTCTACCTGAAACCTCAAGGTGTTCTCGCCCGTCTTCCGTAAAGATCTCATGACTCACAGCAAAGCCCAGGTTTTAAACAAAGAATGATTTATTCTTCGAATATGCATCAAAATGGAAGAAAATTGTTTTTAGCTCTAATCACATGGCATTTTCAAATTATGATTTAGGTTTAAAAACTCCATTAAGTCAGATTTGAGAAATTAATCACACACATCAGCTTCTGTCATATTTCCTTCTCAATTTCCACCTCCCCCCAGATCAGCCCCTTCTCTTGCCGTCTCTCTCCCTTACTTAGGTCCACACTCAGGCATTTTTCTTCTCATACTTGCAAATGGGGAGAACAGAGTGATAAAATACAGGATGCCTTTTGAAGTAACTACAGCTTTTTATGAGACAGTAGGTGGCTTTTGGAGCCAAGAGGTTCCCTGGCAGCTGACATGACTATGCCCTGGGCAGACATTTGTGTCAGTGTCACTAGAGTTAAAGGCGCGTCATGCAGGGGTGAAACGCGTCAAGAGTGGACCCACGAGCCTCAGGTCCTGGGCGGCTCACTTCCGGCTCTGGGGAGCGTGTGAGCGGCCACGACCTTGCGGAGCCCGTTCCTGAGGCATCAGCACAGGCTGGTGAGTGACAGCTGCGCTCTGCCCCAACATCCCCCCAGGGGGCTCCGTCAGACCCGCACGCTGGCCCGGCTGGACCGTGAGGATGCCCAGGAAGGAGCCCGCTTAACCCTGTCTGCTTAACCTGCATCAAGCCACTGGCCCACAGGCTCTCCCACCAGGGTGACAGGCTCAGTCGAGCGAGCCTCACACCGCCCATCAAACTCAGGGGACAAACCGGGATGGCAGACACCGAGCAGAAGGTGGTGCTTTCTGCAGGTCGGGAGCGAGTGCTGGAGCCTTAAGTCTGCCCCCGAGTCCCAACCACAGACGCCGACTCGAGGACCGGGCTGGAAGGGAAGCCCACCGGTCACGCTGCCGCAGCGTGGGAGCATCTGGGTTCACGTCTCCTTGGACGTCTCTTTAACGTTTCCCAGAAGCAGAGCTGCTTTACTTAAAAATATTCTTTCAAAAAGAGACCACGGGTTCCGAGCAAGCTGCAGCGCCGTGAAAAATGCTTGTGACACATTAAATGAGAAACGGACACACGGCAGCGTATGGACTGATGACGACTATTCCCACGGCCCGCCCAGAACACGCAGAACCTGCAGGGCAATGGCGAGATGTTGTTTGAAATGCTTAAACAAACTTAAAAGGAGACCGTAGCCCCCACCCGAAACAAAACAGAGCGAACTTCGACACTGACCGGTCAGTTCCGAGTCATGCAGAGCGGGGGATGTGGACAAGGGGTCGCCCGACCTCCCCATGGGCCGCACCAGAGGGGACAGCCCCTCCTGGGAGAAACCACCCCCCCCACCGGCCCTCGGAGGGAGGGTCGGGGCGCCGTCTCGGGCGCCTGAGGAAGACGTGTGCGGACGAATCTGGGCAGCAAGAAAGCGAGAGCTACAGAATCGGAGTGGAAACTGCAAGGTTTTATTGACACACTTCGAAATTACATACAGTCAAGTTCAAACACAGTTTTGGTACGAAGGCACACAGATGATACAGACAACAATACATTTGCTTTTCAACTACGTCACTACTGTTCTTCACATATATTCCTGAAAAAGTTACAAAAAGCTGTGAACGCAAAGGGAACAATGGGGTAAAACAAGGCAACGTCATTTCCACAAACGTGAACGTCGGGCATTTGGCAGAAAACAGGCAGTGGATCAAACCCAGGGGAACGCAATCCAGTCATCTCCATTTCTGCACTTTCAGCGCACCCCCAGTCAACACGGCGCGACACCCCACACCAGAGCTGCACCCGGACGCGCACAGAGCGCGTGCGCATCACGGTTAGGGCGGCCACGGGCGGCGAGGGCGGTAACAAGGTCAGACGGCCATGACGTCCGCGCGGAATGAGCGGCGCGCTACTACTAACACTGAACCCATGCACAAGAGGTCCTGCAAAAGTAGAGGGTGAGAAACAGAAGGCGTGGTTAATGGCACGGCCAACCGCACGCCGCGGCACGCGGGCACCTTTGGATCGCCAACTCCTACAGAGCCAAACTGCAAAGCAACAGATCAAAACGTTATTCTCCCCATCAGACCTGGAGGAATAAATCGTGAGTCAAGACCTGTCAAAGCAAAGGTTGAGAGGTGGTCAAGGCGTGAACACGGTCCCAAGGCACTGACCGCACCCGGCCCAGAGTGGGGCTCTGCACGGAGCACCGGGCGGGGCGGGAGCGGCCCCTCGGCAGCCGGATGCAGCTGCAGGGCCAGAGGGCAGCGCGGCAGTCAGGGAGCCGGGAAAGCGAGAGACAGCGAAGGATCTCGGCAGCGGAAGGAGCCGGCAGGCGGGTTTGAGCCAGGAAAGAACAGAAGAGCAAGGAGAGGCAGAGCCCAGGGCGCGGGGCGGCCGAGCGGCCCCGTTCCGGAAGGAACAGTCTCAAGAAGAGAACAGAAACGTCCGACAGAACCAGCTCAAAAATGAAAAGACAGACTTTGTGCTCTGTCGTCATTATACCTGAAAATTAAATAGCAGAATTAAAAGCCTAAGAGTTAAAATCCTCACAGAGGAAAACATCTGGATCCCACACCTGTGAAAAGCAAAGCTGGATTATAAAAATGAGAGATTACTTGCTCCTGGGTTGATGGCAAACCGTGTGTTGTGCGTGCCTGTTATCTTAAAATTGTACACATCCTAAGAAAACACTGCAGAATGCATGAAGTCTAAAGTCCTTGAAAAAGCCACCGCATGCGCCCTTAAAATGAAGAGTAGTTTAAAGGAAATCATGCTGAGAGAACGTCACGAGGCCTACTTTCTAGAGTATGTTAAATTATTAAATACAGAATACATTAAAAAGAGTACCTGTCTGCTTGCCCACTCTGTGGAACATACCAAAATAAAAAACTACATGACGTTTCTCTTTTTTTAAAGGCCTTATATTTTTCTACATACCTTTTTAAATTAGTAAACTAAAAAACAAGCAAAACACCAAGCGTGAAGACCTCTGTATACTTTAGTTGGTTAGAAGGAAAGGGAAAAGGTAACCGAGAAGCGTCTCACTAAAAATACCTGTTCCATCCACCCGTCAAAATTTAAAGATTTCCTACCAAACACGACACACAGAAGAGAGAGCTGAGATCTCTAAAACATCCTCTAGAGGAGACAGGTGACAGCGTGGGGGACAAACGGCCCTCCCAACCGCACACTGCCACAAGTACACCTGGGATCCAATATGAATCAGTGGGTTCTGCTTTGGTTCCGGGACACAAAACCATGGGTTTATGTACCTAAGAAGTTAGGTATTTTGAATGATAAAAATTAAACAGGTTGCAAAAAAACCTTACATAAAATCCTTAGGATTTAGTTTTAAGTCAAGGCTAAATGCCTTTGGAGAGTTCATATTTTAAATGCCCCAAATAACACTTCATTCACAAATTTTAAAAATAGTTGAAAAGGCAGGTAGAAATGTTTGTTAAAAACAGTAAAGTATCTAAACTTTACCCCCTAATTCATCTAAACTTATCTTGGCTTCCTTCGTTGGGGGGGACCTCTCAGTCCCTTCCTACCCTGCAACACCCCAACAATTAGCCGTCTCAGAACACATCACTTACAGTGTGTTAAAGACCCGGCAATCCCTCTGAAGTTTTCTCTCCCCCCCACCCTTTTCCCTCCCACTTCAAACAAACAAACAAAAAAACCCAAAAACAAACAAAAAAAATAAAACAAAATAAAAATAAGGAGGGGGTTGGTTATAGCTTAATGCAGGGAAGGCAGAGGGTCTGCCAGGGAGCACGGAAGCCAGAGCTGAGTCCTCCAAGGAGGAGGGAGGAAGAACAGCAGAAAAGCGGGAGCCCGGAGTCACGCCCAGGGGCCCTGGCCCTGCAGACCCGGCGCTGGGACGTGGTTCTTGGCTCCCGGGCAGCTCCTCTCCCCGGTGAGAGGGCAAAGGAAGGAAAACCACAGACAAGTGGAGCTCCCAGGACTCCAGTGTCCAGGAACAACGCTACGGCTGTGACACACACAGACCCCCTTGTTCTGTGCAATTATGTGACTGAAACCTGTCTTCAACAAGTCAGTCCATGGACTACAAGCATGCTGAGCTTACCTTCCCAGTAAAATGACGAAGAAATAGAAAAACAAAATGAACACAACAAAATTAAAAACCAAAAGCCAAAAGAAAACAAAAAACGGATGGTTCTTAGAAGCCATCCTGGGGTCTCTCCGCCTGCCCCACCGCACCGCGCCCGGGTCCTGTAAGAGGAGCCCAGCAGGCGCCCGGGAGGGCGGGCCCCGTCCCACTCCCATGAGGTTCATCCAGCGGGGCTGCCCCGCTGCCACCAGCGCCCTGGCCTGCGAGCTCTCAGCGTGACCGGTGGCCTCCCCTCATGGCCAGTGTGTTAGAAGTTTGCTGTTGACATTGAGATGACGGCTTCCCCAGCCTACAGACCCTCCTCTCCCGGGCCTGTCTGTCCCTCCCTCCCCTTCACACTAAGCTCCTCTCCCACCTCCTTCAGTAACAAAGCCTTCTGTTTGCAGAACTCAGCAAAATGCTATTTCAGAAAAAAAAAAAAAGCCTGGGTGCAAGATCTAAGCTCTGTCACAATCCAGAAATGCCACAGAACCGAGCTTAAACACTGTTTGTCCGAGACCTTTACAAAACACGTTAAGAACTACCCATATTAAAAACAGTTACGATGAACCACTTCCCGCTCCCAACCCATAAACTCGCCTCCAGCAGGCAGGGTGCAGGCACCTATAAAGGATGCTGCCTGTCTTGAGACGGGGGAACCCCTCAAAATTTCTCTTGGAAAGAAGAGATGAGCGTTATCCTTTAGAAGAGGGGCAGCATAAGGATCAGCAACGGGCCAGACGCAGGGCAAGGCAATGCTGTGTTCAGATACGTGGCTAGGTGAACTTATGTTACATCACAGAATCAAAACAAGGTAACGCAAAAAGAAAGAGGAAAGCAACTTGGCTCCACATAGTTATCTACTCATTTACCTCATGAGATAGACTGGTATTTACTGCTGCCGTTAGGCCTCTTGAATTTGTGAACAAATAATACACAGGTCAGGATAAATGTATTGACTTACTACCATCTTTATAAAAATCGAATATACACACAAACACATCAACAATTACGGAACTGTATCCATTAAACTTTGATACGACAACACAAAAGAACAAATAGCTAAGATGTTGCTGAGTTGAAAGCATTCCCGATGACACTGTAATTTTAAAAGGTCCGTATTTACACAGTATGCTAAATGCTTCTGCATCTCGTTTAAATGCATGATAAATAAAGAACAGAGATAATGGTTGCAGCAGATCTTCCACGAGGGTTCGGCTTACGTGGTCTGACTTCACTGAGAGAAGTGAGAAGCGCAACAAAAATGGAAACAACGTCACTTCCTCATTCTGCTTCTTCCCTTCCTGCAGTTTCCCTGAAGGAAACCGACGCGTCGTGACTGGGATGGTCTGGCACTAAGAGCCCACTTCCAACGGTCATTTGCAGTGAGAGCAGCGGGACTGTGTGTGGCTGTTGTAACTGGTGCTTTAGGACAGGCCGGGAGACTTTGCTGATGGCCTTTCCGGAGCATTCTACCCAGAGAAAGCTTGTTTGTGTGTGTGTGTGTGTGTGTGTGTGTCTGTGTGTACACAGTTACAGACACGCCTTCCCAGTCCCCGGCACACTCAGCAGCACACGCAGACCTCGCAGCAGCCATGAAGCCTGCTGTGAACCATGGTGCCCAAACGGGGCCAGCTTCACTGACACTGGCTGAAGTGTGCTTCCGTGCCTACTTCTCAGAGACCACATGCAGGTTTTTGGTTTTTAAACCACAGCACACTCAGACTATTTCAGAAAGTGGTAAAAATTTGTTAAACTCATTCTATTGCATCAGCAAGTTTTCGATGCTAAAGTAAGTTGGTAAGCCTTCCCACTACCCTTGGGCACTAAGTGTCTTAGAGTTCTCTTTAGAATTTGAGCCCGTGAGCTACCAAACTCATCAATTCAACGCAACTCTCTGTGGACTGAGATAAATAAACGCCTTTTAAATATATAAACACATCCATATCTAACTGTGAACACAGTGGCTACTACTGGTGGCCAAGGACCTCTCTGACGGGCACAGGGACCTGTCACTTGGATGCCCTCCTGCCGGCACCGCGAGGCAGGCCTGGCTTACGAGCCCGTCTTCCAAAGGCTGGTCAGGGGCTTTGCGGGCCCGGGCGGCCGGCAGCACAGCTGCAGGTGTCCAGCACAGCCTGCGGGTGCCTGTGGCTTCCTGAGACCAGCTGCTTCTCAAGAGCAGCCACCAACAACCACCTGCAGCTTCCAGTGTTTCTTTTGAGCACACAATGCCATTTTAGAACCCATACTACCGAAAGTCTCACAGGGTCTGGAATATTCTTCTCCAGTTCTTAATATTGTTTTGGTAACTTAATTTGAAAAACTATACAAAATTTCAACTGTGGACACAAGAGGAGACAAGCCTTGTGCCCGCATGCTCAGCCCCTCCTTCCGAGGCCGGCGGCCCAAGGGCGACACTCGCTCCAGAGGCAGTGAGTGCTAACAGGTTTCTGGATCCCGTAACTCGGTTAATAAATGTGACATGAAATTGTAGGTATAAAACACAGCTAAAAAGTCTGAGTATGCCCTAGTACTATTTGCTCAAACAGTGCGGGCCCACTTGAGAATGTCCTAAGTAGTGAAACGCTTCATGAGCAGAAGACAATAAGGCACTTTTTTCAGTGTTGGCCCAGAACAAACTCTACCACGGTTCCTCACGCAGAGTCAGTCTCACCTAAGGGAACCCACCCAGAATGACTACACGCGGTTTGAACGATGACACGGACACATCTCAGCGTGGGCTGCGCTGTCCCTGGGAGACAGCACCCTCGAGCCCGTGCCACGGATGGCGCCACAGCTGCGCCTCATTCTCAGGTCCAGTAAAGGACAGTGCAGCCCCTGTTCAAGTGGCCTTCGGGAAAAAAGGGCAATCAAACGATGATAACCAGGTTCCCAAAGAATGTCACACGTCACAGAACCAGTGGGACAAACACGCCACCCTGGGCTGCATTTAAAAAGAGAGAAAAAACTGGACAGGTCTGTTCTACTTTCAGGCTGTTCCTCCACCTGCTCTGTCCACGCCAGGGCCTGCCAGCGCTCTCGCCTTACTGGAGGAGAGTGTAAAAGAGTGGGCAGTACGCCTCGGGACTAGGAGCACACAGTTGGCGCTGTAGAAACATTGACAAGAAGCAGAATCTCGTTCAATTGGCATCACTCCCAACCACCCCACTCATACCCTGGCTTTCCAGGATATGCAAATGTCGATCAATAATCACCCAAATTTTAACCTAGGTTGTTACAAGAGCCTCTGAGGGCTTTCTGAGGAGACCACTCAAGCTGAGCCTGGTTGAGAAGACTCTTTTCTAGCCTGCACTGAAGATAAGTGCAACCATTATCAAATGTTCTCTGCTGTGAAAAATACTTGGAATCTGCGACATTAATGTCCTTTCCTGAATCTAAGTCACTGTGATCGATCACACGGTCAGATCACGAAGAACAATGTCTACATGCATCGTAAGCACTTTGAAAACAAAAGAAAACGGAAAACTTGGAGTTCTCTGTGGTGACAACAGAATCTGAAGCAATCAACCTAACCCCGAACTCCAGCTTGCGGTGCGAGTTCAGCTCTTCCGAATCAGCCCGGTGGCGGCTGGCGCTCTGGACAACAGCCCGGAGAGATCTAAGCTCTGGGGATCTGCGCCGGCGGGCAGCTTTCTCGAAGAAATCCCACAGTGTGTGTACAGCACAAGGTCGGCTCTCCTGCTGGAAGTCACTCCACGATCAGGGCCACGTTTATGTGGGATAAATCTATCATATGCCTGTGAAAATTTAAGGAAAAAATCAACGGCAACTCTGCACATCAGCAACCGATTTACCAAGGGGGTAGAAAACCAGAGCAGAACGGGGGCCTGGCCAACGAAGGCCCATCCCACCACAGGCAGTTTCACGGACGAGATCAACTCAAAACGGGCTAATTCTCCACCTGGCAACAGGCAGCTCTGCCTGACGAGGAGGTTCCCTGTTTGCTCTGTGTCCTGCTGCTCTTCTGCCACGGCACCGGGACAGCACAGGACAGAACCCCCGCCCGCTCCCACACCACCGCGAGGACAGAGCGCGCCGGCTACCTGTGGAATTTCTGCTGAAACGCTAACGCGTGGGCTGGTTCCTTGAACTTAGCTATGGCTTTCCGCTGCTGGGGAAGCATCTGTAAACTCTAGAGGGAGAAAACAGAGAAACGTTTTAATATCTCATTGTAAATGGTAAAAATAAAAAATATGAATATCCACACATTATTAGCTTTAATACAAAATGAGAGTCCAGGCTGACACTTAGATTAACTAAAACAAACCAACTATCCTTTCTATCTCGCTGGCAGCTTTTCCTCCCTACCCAGATAAGCTCCCCCAAAGCAGTGCTTTAATGAATCATTCCCACGACAGCACGACATCCCCCCGCGTGGTTTAAGACCTTCCATCACCTCGCCACCGTGGCTGCCCAAATCTTCTCCGTGAGAGCGGTGGCAGGTGCCCCTGCAAGAGGCACCTGCTCTTCCCACGTCTCCCTATACAGTGACTCTCAATGGGCCCCTCACTAATCTGTTTGAAGACCAATCCCTGTCACATCAGAGGCGACCGCTGTTTGGTAAGGGGACCCCTGGTCTACAGCAGGCAGCCACCTGAGTTTTCCATCACTGGACATCCAGGTGGGCCCCAGGGAGGTGGCTGTGCCTGCGGCTGCATCGGCATGACGTGGTCACATTCGGTACTTAAAAAGTTTGAGATGACCAAGTGGCATCTCAAATGAAATCTTCAGGAGTGCCAAGGGAGTCATCATCCTTTCGCATAGAACTACTATTCCTGACACCATTCTTTGCAGCAAAAAGCAAATGAGTTCAGGAAGATCAACCGAAAGAAACGACGAACCCAGCAGACTTACACAGGCACATCTGAAAAAGGCAACTTAGATCCAGTCCTCAGACTCACTGTGAGGAAGAGAGCTGCCCTGCCTTCCTCAGGCCTCAGAGCCGGCATGCAGGGGTGAGGGGCAGCGGGAGGACAGCCGGCCGTCTGCCAGCTGCTGCTCTGGGACGCTCAGTCAACCCGGCCTCCAGAGCGCGGTCCTCCTCAGTCACCTCACGGCCGTCGACTTCATACTGCTGCGTCTGGGGCACAGCACAGGCGCCCCTGACTCTTCACAGAGCAGGTGCCACCGGGCAGCCCTGGGGCAGGGCACCTGCTGACACTGTCCCGAGGAACTGCCCTCAACAAGGCATTTCCAGCGGCCAGGAACTATCTGCTGTGTCTGGGTTTCTGTTCA
The DNA here is from genome assembly GCA_963574885.1 of Lepilemur ruficaudatus. NCBI lineage: Eukaryota > Metazoa > Chordata > Mammalia > Primates > Lepilemuridae > Lepilemur > Lepilemur ruficaudatus. Next base: position 64,520 of record CAUYRT010081135.1, on the reverse strand, counting down.
GTGAAATACGATCGCTAGGGAGGTAACTAATAGTAACACACGGTCCTTTAAAAGTACTTACACCATTTAAAGTATTTTTCAAAAATCTACACTGGAAGCACACAGCTAAAAATATCAACGACTTAGAAAATGTTCAAAAAAGTTATACAGCATATGAAATAACCGCTCTCTATTTTAATAACCATAGCACTTTAACCAGCAAACAAGACTAGCAGAGCTCTAAAAAAAATACTCACTTCCTAAGAAGCTGCCTTCCAGTGCTCCTGTCACCGTGTCTACGCATCACTAAGAAGTGCCAAGTCTCCACGTTCCAAAGCGTGCTAAGGCGTGCACGGCCATGCCCAGGGGCCCCAGGAGGCTGCCCGGCACACAGGCCCTCGGGTGCCGCGACGGCAGCAGACTGGGACTGTCTCCCCTGAAACGGGTCTAGTGAAATGCCGGGCTTTCTCCCTTCCTTCTGATATCAAAAAGCGGATGCAGAAGAGTTTTCTTGATAATTTCACTTATCGTTAAGTTAACAGGAAAAGTAAAGCCCCCAACTGGTCTCCTGGGTACATTCTCGGCAATACGGCTTTTCTGGCCTCTGAAATTCTGCCGTGTTCCTGGACGGAGACTTGTGTCGCTCCCAACCCACCGGACTCATCTTCGGCTTGCACCCATTCTAGGCAGCATCCTGCAGATGATTTCCAGTTGCTGAAACTACAGAGAAGCTTCCACAGAGAAAATGCCGCTCTCTTCTGTGACCAGCTGAGGGCAGGACGCCGTCAGGAAGCTGTCATCCGTCAGCCACAGTGGCGGGGCGCTCCTCGCTGGCACAGCCTGGCCTCTCAGGTTCTTGTCTTTCTTGTGCTCAGGCCTCAAGGACTCAGAGGGGTTTCAGCAACACCCCAAGTGACCGCAGCTTCACGTTAACCACTGCCCACACCAACTAGGAGGATTTATCTCATCTAAACTTATCTTGTTAGCAACGTAAAAACTGCTCAGTCAGGAATGGACAAGAAAAACTAATTTTGTACGTCACAGGTATCAACAGTCTACAACTCGCAGACGGGAGCTGCACAGGGAAAACACCACGCTCTTCGTCTGTGAAAACCCGTTTCTAGGTTTACGTGGCGATTTACTCCCTTTGGGTGATTTCACCATGAGAAATGATGGCAGGAGGCCGCCAATGGTACAGCGTGTGATGCCAGACGATTCACTTATCTGTGATCTAAGTGGCTTAAACCGCCGTCTGACCTTTCCCTAGTTTATCTGCATAGACACAGGTGCACACAACCCCAATCATGCACATATATGTGCACACACGCACAGATTCTTCCTGGGAAGACCTTTAAAAAAAAAGAAAAACAAGATCTCACTCTGTCACCGGGGCTAGAGTGCCGTGGCGTCATTGTAGCTCGCTGTAACCTCAAACTCCTGGGCTCAAGAGACCCTCCTGCCTCAGCCTCCTGAGTAGCTGGGACTACAGCTTCCCCAGACTCACGCACACTGATCCCTCAGAACACACGAGCCCCTCAGAGTTCCGCGTTCCCACACGGCTCTCCGTGCAATCCTTTTCCCCTGCGACTATTCACAGCGGTGCTCTCAGAACCCGGTGGCGTGACTGGGCCTGTCGCCGGTGCGACGGGGCTTTGCAAAGTCTACGGTGACCAGGCCTCGTGTTCTCCTTTTCGGTCATCCCAAACTCCGAGACAAGGGACCTGCTTTTACTTGAGACTCTGCGGCTTCCCACCACCAGTCACGACTGGCCAGCCAGACCAGGGCAGAGCAGGTGTCCCCACCTGGTGGCCTGAGGGCCACTCCCCAAGTGGCAGAGTCTCCTCTGAGGCAGCCGTTCCAGTCTCTGGTCCCCCGTCGGCAGGTCAGCGCCAGGGAGCGGCCACACCGGCTACCCCTTCTTGTCCTCACCGCTTCAACTCGCTTTCCCTCGGCCAAAACACACAGAGGCTTCTTGCTTTCCTCATTTCCTGTCCTTCCAGATCATGCCAAGGAAGAATGAAACAGCTCCCAGGTAGTCTGTAAGTCTTCATGTGGTTTTTGAGTCCGACAGAAAAAATAAAAGTATCTGTCTTTGAGGAATGGAAGTATTTTTGAAAGCTTGGTTATAGTTCAAAAACTTTTTAAAAGACCACATTTCTCACTGTGAGCTGCCTGCATTCCTTCAGCCAGTGTAAACAGAAACTGTCTGGCGTTGATAAGAGGCCTAGACCAGGAACTGTTTTAATTTATTAAAAGTATGCTAATTTTCAAAAATCACTCCAGTACTTAACAGTAACTATACTCGCTTTTATGTGATAAAGGGGAATAAAGTAAGTTTAATAATTTATTGATCAGTGACTTTTCACAGTCACACAGAACAGCGCATCAAAAACCCCACCAGGTTAGGGCAGACGTGTGGCCTCTAAGCAGCTACAGAGCTTCGTGCAAATTCCATCTAGTCCTTGCTCCTCTTCACTTGTCAAAAAACAGGTCTGCTGTAGTCCCAGCTACTCAGGAGGCTGAGGCAAGAGGCTCGCTTGAGCCCAGGAGTTCAAATCCAGCCTGGGCAACATAGCAAGACTCTGTCTCTTAAAAAAAAAAGAAAAGAAAAGAAAAAGAAAAGAAACAGGTCTGGGGTGCAAGATCTCTGCTGAGGCCCCTCCTAGCTCTAGAATTCTGTGCCTGTCAGAATTGCTGAGAGGGGATCCAGCCCACCCTCTGCAGCTGAGAATCACGCCACCTGAAGTAAGGGAGAGGCTGATACTTAACTAAGGATGGAGAAATCAGTTTGGACTTTTGTTTTCTGTAGTTCCTACATGGTTCAAAACTATTTTTATGCTTATTATTTCACACACATAGACAAGTTTTGTGGAATACTGTAACTACAGACTCACCACTTTACTTTAAACTGACTATCATTTATTCACTCAGTAAGTATCTTCCAGGTATGTACTCTGGAGAAAATACTGTGTTCAGTAAATCAAATGCGAATCTCACCTTACAGGCTAGAATCATGTGATAAAATCGTCCGCAATTACCAGACCTGTGGAGAGTCTGGCCTGCCTTACATGGGCATGTCTAGTGGTGGCCAGGAGTCAGACAACCCCGAGTGCCAGTGTCTTATCGCCCCAAGAATCCCCCATAATCAGAGTCTTCTGGAGGACTTCATGGACACAGCACTCTGGGGAGGGGTCTCTGGAGCACGAGTGACCTATCAGGGAGCTCGGCCCGGAGATCTCAGGTTGGACGGTCAGCATGTGACTCGCAGGGAAGAGGAAGCTAACATCTACCAGGCGTCTACGCCGCGCAGGGGCCGTGCTCACGGCTGGCACACGTGTTCTCTCATTTATTCCCCACAACGGGAGCGTGGCGGTTATCTCGACTTCAACCGAGGCTCTCGAGGGGGACGTGCTCCGTCCACAAGCTGCACACCGGGAAACGGCCGAGTCGGAATCCGAACTGCAGTCACATCTCAAAGCCCAGACTCTTGCTCCTACAGCCGGCTGCGTTCTGAAGGGCCAACGCAGAGCCCAACCCAAGCTGACCATGGCTAATTATCTCCTGAGTCTCAGAGGACTGCTGGAAGAAACAGACCAGCTAACACAGGAAGTGAACGGAGCTGTGGCCGGCAAGCGCAGGCACGATCGCAATGCCCTCGATTATTACCACCGCTGCTCACGCTCGGTGCTGGCCTTTCAATGTTATTAAGAATCAACACAGAGAAACACTTACATTTACTCACTGAGGGACTGCAAACTTTATGCTCTTGTGAGGAAACTATTTCTTTTGTTCGTCTTTACACCATGGAGTTTCATTTATTATAGGACACAAATTTTTCTCTTCCTAACACAATTTTAGGCAAAACCCAGCAACAGGGAAATAAATACAATCAGGTAAAGGGGCCTCCAAAGTTACAATGAACTTAATTCCTGATCCTAACAGTTAATTTGGTTTTAGTCTTTGAGGATGGAGCAGCAGGTCCCCGTTGCTGCCCAGAGGAGGGTACTACTGAGAGAAAGAGGCGGGTCACTGGAGGCGCCGGGGCTGGCAGAGCCGCGTGACTGGCAGACATCTGCCTTCCCCACTCCCTGAGAGCAGGGCACGGCCTGCCCATGACCCCACATTCTCCTCTCCTTCGGGTGGAACCTTCCTTCTGATTCACCTCACATTAATGTTAAGGACACCACGTGGTTCGCACTGCAACCACACCCTTTCTCATCTGGAATTCTGAAACACACTACTACACTTACGCCATTTCCACCTAGTTATGACATTTCTACAAAATCTGCTCATTCTTCCTTACTCTGTAAATGAGCCTGTAGATAAACGCCTTTGAAATGAATTTTCTAGAGAGGCTTATGAATACTGTTTAAGAGAGTAAAATACTAATCCAATAGGAAAACTGGCTACCATGTCACTGCTACACTGAAAAATGTCTCAGATTCCATGGGTTTAAAAAGCATAACCTGTACTTACCAGAATTTTCTATTATTAAAAGGCCCAAAGCAATAGGGTCCCTCCTGGTGAAGACACCAGCACCACGTGCGTAAGTTACCACAGTGAGCACTAGGTGGCGCCACATCCCAAAGCAGAGACATGACATTTTATTCCAAAACATTTGGGATAAAAAAACATTTATCCCAAAACACACACAGACATTTTTCTTCCTCAAACCAGGAAGGTGGCGCTGAAACCTTGGGTCACTTAGCACTCACCCTTTGAAGTATATATTTAAACCATAATGAAGTCTTGCTATGAAAGGCTCTTTACCATTTATACTTACCAGTATTATTTCTTCAGCTATCCAATGCTGGCCGAAGCTTGTTCTATCAGATTCTGGTTTTGTTGTGATTAAGAAACCTAGCACTTGTGAACGCAGCGTTTAAAAATCTCTGAATGCCCACACAAACCTTCCCAGTGGCCTGAGGCTGGCCAGAAAGGACAGGGCTCTGCTTCATCCCCAACTGGGAGGGCCTGCAGGGGCACGGCTGGGCAGCCTGCCAGACCTGCCTTTGATGGCATTCTGCACAACTGAGAAAACTTTATTCTCCTTTACATCTTTCTTTTTTTTTTTGAGACAGAGTCTCACTCTGTTGCCCAGGCTAGAGTGCTGTGGCATCAGCCTCGCTCACAGCAACCTCAAACTCCTGGGCTCAAGCGAGCCTCCTGCCTCAGCCTCCTGAGCAGCTGGGACTACAGGCATGCACCACCATGCCTGGCTAAATTTTTCTATATATTTTCAGTTGGCCAATTAATTTCTTTCTATTTATAGTAGAGGTGGGGTCTTGCTCTTGCTCAGGCTGGTTTCGAACCCCTAACCTTGAGTGATCCACCCGCCTCGGCCTCCCAGAGTGCTAGGATTACAGGCGTGAGCCACTGCGCCGGCCTCCTTTAGATATCTTTCTAATTAAAACAAGCCATCAATCAGTTCCAACGTTGTTTTTGCTGGGATTTTAAATGGCCCAGTCAAACTTTACTCACAACACAATAATTTCTAATGTTTTCAAACAAAAAAGAGCAGCCAATGGAATAAAAAAGGCCACTATTTTCAGACCTACAACCCCACAGCACGAAATCCAAAATTCAATTTCTAAGACAGATAAGACAGAGGCTAGGGGTGTCGTGATGGCTCCAAGCTCATTTCCACAATGGAGCCACGGAGCCGCACTCAGCGCTGATCCAGGCAAACAGTACTTGCTGTTCAGACATGGATCTTGATAACTGTGACATACTTAAGAATATTCAAGAAAGTGACCAAGGCTACATATGATGAAGCAAGCCCGTCAAATCAGCAGGTCACACAGGGAAATGACAACCCTGTCACCTCCACCCAGGGGGGAGTGCAGAGTGTCCGGCAGACAAGAGGACGATCAGGAAACTGCACTGAATTGTGAGCCACCCGCCAAGTACGTTGTTCTGTGGTCCAGACGTAATTAGACTAGGCTCTGACTTTTATAAATCTGGACTCACTGCTAAACTGCTATTTGACCCAGAATTCCCAATCACCTTTGAGTTTCAGATGTTTACATGCATTAAAACCACGTTTTAATACATATAAAATTCTCTAGTTCAATTGTTTCTGAAAATTAATCCATATTTATGATCAACCATTTAGAAATAACCTATCCTTGAACATAAGCCTTATGCCTCTGATAACTGAGAATGTATTCCTAACTGAACCACTTGGAAACTAACTCTATTAAAAATAGAAGCCAGCTGGGTGTGGTGGCTCAAGCCTGTAATCCTAGAACTTTGGGAGGCCAAGAAGGGAGATTCGATTGAGGCCAGGAGTTGGAGACCAACCTGGGTAACATAGCGAAATCCTGTCTCTACAAAAAATACAAAAATTAGCTGGGTGAGGTAGTGTGTGCCTGTAGTCCCAAATACTCAGGAGGCTGAGGCGGGAGGATTGCCTGAGCCCAGGTGTTTGAGGTTATAGTGGGCTATGATCATCACGCCACTGCACTCCAGCCCGGGCAACAGAGCAAGACCCTGTCTCCAAAAAAGAAAGAAGCTAAGGTTTGGGGTTAACTTTTCATTGCTACACACAAATACAAACTATATAAACTAAAACCTAACTATCTCTCTAGGAATCCAATACAGGTGGCATTAATTAAACCAAAGTAACAGGCAGTTTGGGAAGGGCTTTCACTTTTTAGGAACTACTCATCATCTCTTAGGAACTCTCAACAGTGGATGGAGATCCAAAACATTATTAAATTAATTTCTTGTACCTACCTAGTCTGACAATGTTTCCAAATTTTTACCCATGAAGCAAAAGGCTGTTAAGATATTCTTAAAAGAAAGTACTTCATACTACTCCAAAAACTAACATTTACTCTGGGCGTCCTAAAATTGCCATCAGTCACATTTCCAAGGAGCTCTGCCCTCAGACCTGGATCCTGCCGTGGGAAGCAGGATGCGTGAGGACGGCAGCGGCGGGTGCTGCAGGCGAGACCAGGGGCAAAGGGCAGAAATGGGACCAGGGACCAGGGACCAGGCCAGCGCCACTGCCAGGTCCCCGACAACACAGGACCTGCAGAAACCAGGTTTCCAACAGACCGGGAGTTGTGTTCAGGTCATTTTCATGCATTTCGTCTGCAGCCAGCTCTGCAGGGACTTTTTAGGCATTAGAATTAGCCAGTTTTAAAATTAACAGACGAACATACAGCCCAAGTTACTAGCATATTTGTAGAACTCCAAACCAAGTTCCAGAGCCGTTAACAAGTGAGGCTGTTTCTGAAAATTAATGACAAGAAGGCCAAATACTTTAAAACTTAATTATTACAAATAAAACAAGTGATTTGATGGAACAAAAAATTTACTTGTATGTGGGCATGTGTGAATTTCATGATCATCTGAGGATCTCAAAGGATAATTTGTTCATAGTTGGAGTATTTCTTAAAATTCATAACTGAGAATCTGAAAATTTCAAAATAACCAAGCTTTGAGGCAGGAGTTCTGATGCCAAGTATGCACAACAGATGTTTATCTTTCTTCTCAAGCAGCAGTTTAATCGAAAGTAACCAACGCGACGGATACTGCATTTTATATCAAGAAGTGATTTTGTCTCCGCTATGACAAACTCGCACAGGCGTCACACTCCCAGGCGACCTACCTGAATGGGTCCCACGGACATCAGCAGGCTCTTCAGCTGGGCGTCAGTGGTGGACGAGGACAGCCCCTCCACAGACACCACGCAGGGCTGCGGCTTGCACTCCACCACCCGCAGGTTCTGCTTGTTGGGCACCAGGCGTCCCCGGCCCATGGGACCGGCCAACCCTCGGCCCCGCCCGTGCATCATGGCCTGCCAACGACAAAGGAAGGCATCTGTTCTGAACCTGGGTTTCTTCCACAGCGACTGAGAGACAAAAGCTAGCAAATAACTCAGAATTCATTAAAACATACCGTGAGCTACGGAATTTTCCGTAGTTTTCTATCCACCATCAGAGAATGGTTTAATATCTAAACAAGACAAAAATACCCAGCAAGTCTAGGTGCAGGGACAGGAGGGAATTGACAAAGCCCGAACCTCCGGGTGCCTGCCATGCAGCCGTGCTCAGCGGGCACTGCAGGTGACAGTGTCCTTGTGCAGATGAAGAAGCACCATGGGGACTCAGAAACCTTCTGCGAGTAACACAGTTAAGGATTCACATCCAGAGCCCAAATTTCTCCCATCGTAGACCTGCTGGGTGCTACAGCTGCCTTGTGGACCCAACTCGTCTTACGCAGATTCACATTTGCTGTCCCCAAACCCTCAAAGGCACGTTCTGCAACAAGGCTTCTAGCCCTAACCGCACACTGTCATCATCTGTAGAGCTTTTAAAAACAAACCAAAAATGCAGCAATGACTGAGTGCACCCCCACCCCCAATTACAATCTTGCTAGTCTAAGGTGGGGGTCCCAACATCATCATTTTTCAAAGGTGTCCAGGGTTCAAAATCCCTGCTCTTTAAAGAGAAGACAGCTGAAATTTCTAGCATTTTCTCCTAATTAGGAAAAGAGAGAACACTTCTGCTCAACTTCTCCAGCTTAGAGTAACAGCAAAATATAGAAGGCCAAACAGGAGCAAACAGCTCTAGGTTTTCCAGATGTCTCACCCTCGTTCTGTTCCAGAGTTGGGTAGAAAGGGACAAAAATGGCCTCCCAGTCCCTCACAGAAGAAGGCAGAGAGAAAGAGAGGTGGAAACCAGAGCTGAAGCTTAGGCCACGAACGTGCACCGACACAGAGGGAAACTAAGAAACACCTCGACGTCGCTTAATGCTCTGCAGAAGGTCACAGAACCGCTCCTATCCAGTGAGTTTTTATACAGTGCAAAGAGAGATTTTAAGAGAAACACACACCAAAAGTTGCAAGTCACACCGGCTGGCAACCAACAGCAAACAACTATTCTTCTGTGCTAGCTATAAGCTATGATGTTAACAATAATATCCTCTACCAAACCTTACTTATATGCCAGGCACCAGGGTTTTTTTATATGCTTCTTCCCATAAAATCCTCACGATCGCTCAAGTAAGATCGCTCTACCAAACCTTACTTATATGCCAGGCACCAGGGTTTTTTTATATGCTTCTTCTCATAATATCCTCACGATCGCTCAAGTAAGATAGGAAATACCAATATCCTCATCTATAGGAGAGTGAAAGAGGTTTAAAAGAAGGAAACTCAGGTACTTTGCGTATGCACCTGTATGGGGGGTGTGTTTTCTAAGGTCTCTCTCATCATATCTTCAGGGCCAACACCTCAACAAAGAAAATTCATACTAGAACAATCTTTAAAACTGTATCACTTACCACTGAAGATATCACTTCATGATCACATTAAGTGTCTATACATCTGTCTCCTGCTACAAAATGGAATAATTATGCCTGTTCCCCTACCATAAGGTGTTAATGAGATAATATATACAAAGAATTTAAATACTTCAGAGAGACTCCAAACAGTCTTTTTTTTAATTCAGAGATCGGGTCTGACTCAGTCACCTGGGTGGAGTGCGGTGGTGTCGTCACAGCTCACAGCAACCTCAAACTCCTGGGCTCAAGTGATCCTCCTGCCTCAGCCTTCGGAGTAGCTGGGCCTGCAGGTGCACACCACCACACCTGGCTAATTTTTCTATTTTGGGAAAAGATGGGGTCTTGCTCTTGCTAAAGGCTGGTCTCGAACTCCCGACCTCAAGTGATCCTCTCAGAATGCAAGGATTACAGACGAGAGCCACCACGCCCAGCAGAATGGTCTTTACGTTAACACAACCACTTGGTGGCAAGACTAGAGGGTGTCCGGTCCTCCTGGGAGGAGCAGGGGAGCTGCCTCCCCCTCTCCCGCACTGCGGTTCTATCGCACGAGCAGTGCTGGCTTCCGCATCAAGAGACGTCACTGCCAGGCCATTCTCATCCCTCGGGCAGATACGTAACAACTTTGGGAGCCTAAGAAGATGCTTCTTGCTGGAAGCGGAGGGAAGAGGCACTCCAGCTAACACATGGCAAGGTGGCGCTCCTGGAGCACAAAAGCAGAGCACTCACTCGCAGATAAGGGGTGTGGTGCGTCTCTCTGACAGACTGAGCTTGGAGAAACCCCCTCTAATCCACAGGTCAAGGGAAGGACTAAAGAAACTGTGGCCCTGCCACTTTCTCGGGCTGGTTATTTCACCTCCAAAGGCCTCGGTTTCCTCTCTCTGAACTGGGGTTGTGGCTATGAAATCAATGAGCACACACCTGACTCCACAGCTAAGTCTCCAGTGAACCAGCACGCAGGGAAAGGAGAGCACGCCCGTGCTGGGGCTACATGCGTGCACACGCACACAGACACGCACCCGCGTGGCTGTCTCCAGGGCGCGGATGCTGCCGAGCGAACAGTTCAGAGCTGCAGGGAACCGGCCCATCCTTCCTGGGAAAGTTACCACGGAGCTGTGCCGTCAAGTCAGTCAGGAGGGGAACAGGGTTCGGTGAAAACACCACTGTGTTTTCGAGGCCAGAGCAAAGGAAATGACGGCTCATCTACTAATCTGAGCACTACCACGTGCCAGGCGCCACCTGTCAGACAAACTGCCTTCGGTCATCGACTCTGCCTAACTACCAGGCCACCCCCTGCACTGGAACCACGGCCTCACAGCCCCGTGCCCTGCGCCAGGTCACGAGCAGTACCTTCTTTGCCGGATGGATTCCTTGGATGCTTTTGATCCCTGGAGGGATAGCCGAGTGTCCGTGGGGTCCCGGTGGCAGGTGTGGGGGCTGCTGGAGGCCCCCCCGGGTGAGTGTCACCTTGCGGGCAGGCTGTGGTCCCACTTCTGGAGGCTGGGGAAGCCGCTGGGGCTGGCCTTCAAGGTGAAAAAAGCCATCGCTCTCTCCTCCCTGCTGAAACCAAGAAGGCAGCGTGGCGTTCAGTGTCTGCTCTGCCAAATGCTCCTCCCAGTGCCTGGGAGCCCTCGGTTAGCATTCACCCAAGAAGCAAAGCCATTTCAAGCAGTGCAGACACAAACTTATCACCTCACTAGAGCCAGTAAGGACATTTCTCATTGGACAGTGGTTAAGTTTTAACACTATTTTTGAAATTTAAAACAGTAAGATCTCTTTTAATTACTGTATTCATTTAAGAGGTCTGCGATTAAAATAACTGCTATTTAATTCAGTGAAACACTTTTTAAAAATACTTCATATTCAACATGCACTTTTCATTTACAACATACATTATTCATTTTCAAGAGTCTTTTTATTAAAATCTGACGGTATGCATAAGCAGTAGATTTAAACTTAACTCCTATTCAAACCTAACCTGTGTGGCAATCGGCCCAACTCCTGCTGGTCATGGCTGTAGATCATGGGGTATGTTGCAGTGCCTTCTCGTGCCCACCCGCCCCCGTGGGCACCACAACTTCAAATATTCTGTATTTTTCAATACTTTGTTCATAAAGTCTGCAAGAGGAACATCCCAGAACCACTGGCTAGAAACTCCTTTCCTTCTGCTGAGAGCTACAAGTGCCATCAGCAACCGCAGGGCAAGTGCATTTCAGAGAAGCGCATTTACTCTATTAAGAACTTCAGACGTATCAGGAATCTCACCTTCTGTGTTTCACTAAAGTTCCCTCATTTCTTGGCCTTAAAACTTGTTAATCAACTAGGAAGCAGGTGTACGTTCAAGCTATGCTACTGATGCTGCTCCTACCACCAGGCAGCAAGAAACAATACCTGTGGACAGTGCCTAGCTACTTTTGGTATTAAAAGTAGTGCCTTTCCAAAAGAGTAGCAGGAGGTCAGGAAAGAAAGGGTGGGTGGCAAGGACATCAGATCTTGTCCCGCTAAATTATGTAATCCGAACAGAAATGGATGCTTGAACTTGAAAAGGAAGATTCAGGCTTTTACTAGCATGATGCCTTCTCGTAACACCGACAGGATACGCAGCATCAGTCACTGCTTAGTAAACCACCCCCTCACCCTCAAACCTGGAGGCTCCGCTTTGCCAGTATGTCCAGTGGTACCTGGCAGATTAGCTCAGAGGAAGCCCACACAGCCACATCCCGCTCTTCCCCCTCCAACACATCTTTCAGGGGCCATCTAATGGAACAAGGGGCTCCACAAAGAGAAGGAACAGGGACTGGAGCAGGTGGGTGTAACAACACCTTCGCTACGACTACTCAAAGTAACAGGGACCCAAGAAACGATGAGATGAAATGTCACACGCAGTCACGACTGCAGGCTGTGGCAGCATGAGAAGGTCTGCACGTCGTCTCTCCCCCAAGCAAGTACAACTGCCCCAAACAACCATTTCAGGACCCTGGAGATCAACAAACGTACAACAGCAAATGGAGAGGCACCTATTGCCGCGAAGTGAGAACAGTGCAGTCCACGGCCTCCTGGACGGGGCGCCTCCCAGCAGACACGGCCGCGCAGCCGCGCAGGGCTGGGTGGGAAGCCCCACAGCAGCACAGCGCGGCAGGAGAGCAGCAGACCTGGCGGGAAGGCTGGGGAAACTCACGGATCTGTGAGCCTCTGGCGTGGTCCTGTTGGAACAGGCAGCCGACCAGCCAGAAATCTGAGAAACCTAAGGAGGAGATTCTGGAACGGAAAGAGCCACAGAAGGCCTGGAGGAGCTGCGCCCACACGGCTGCCTGGAAAGCTGGGGAAGCTCCAATCCACTGGCCAAGGGAGGCCGGGCAGGGCCCGGGGGCCTAAGCACAATCTCTTCCCACTCAGTGCTGGCCACAAAACTATGCAGCAACAGGGCTAAGGAAGCCAGGCTAAGAAATAAAAATAGAAATAAAAACACCGAACAAAAACCAAACTGAATGAAAACAAAAATACAACACATGAAAATTTAGGGGACGCAACTAAAGCAGCTACATCAAAAAGGAAAAAGATCTAAAAGTCAATCATTTGGTGAGCCTCTACCTTCTTTACCTCAAGCTAGTCTCCCTCCCTCAAAAAAAGGAAATCAAACCCAAAGCGTAAGGAAGAAAATGGTAAAGATCACAAAGAAAGGCAATGACACAGGAAATAAAAACACAGAAAATTAGTGGAACCAAAGTTGGATTTTTCTGAGAGCAACAAGATTGATACTCCTTTAAGTACAATGACCAAGAACAAAAGGAGAGGAGACAAATTAGCGGAAGCAGGAAACAAAGCAGGATCATCACAACGGACCCTGCGGAAACTGAAAAGTTATCACAAACAACCTTACAGTAGGAACACACTAGACAGCTCAGACGAAATGGCCGTCAATAAAAGACACAGGTACCAAAACCGACACACAAAAGAGAGAAAATCTGAATAGACCTCTAAGAAGTAAAGACATTGAATTAATAATTAAAAGCCTATCACAACAACACAGGTCCAAACAGCTTCACCACTGAATTTTTTAAAGAAGAAAGACTATCCAGCTGCCACGATCGCTTTCAGGACACAGAAGAGGAAGAAGCAACTTTCCCTCCCGTTCTTTGAGCCTGGCATCACCCTAATACAAAAGCCAAAAACGTCAAAAGACAAGACAACTACAAAACATTTTCCTCATAAACATACATGAAAACAAATCATTAAAGTAGTAGCAAACTAAATCCTGCAACACAGAAAAGGACCACACAGCATGGCTAAGAAAGATTCATCCCAGAAACGCAAGGCTGGTTTAAAACCCAGATCAATTAACGTAACACGTCATTTGAGCAAAGTAAAGGACAACGTGGTCATCTGCTGTCGCCCTGCCGGGGCTGTGGATGACGGAACCAGAGGGATCCCCCCAACATTCGGTGACTCTATAATGTATCTAATCACTGCCTGACAGGTGTGGATCTGACTGGGAGTCGTTCCTACCTCACGGAGGATACCCCCTGCCCCAGATGAAAATGGTAGCTCTGGGAGAAGACAGACCACCTGCGGGACCAGGATCCACACAGAAGCTCAGGCTGGTGGTCTGTGCTTCTGGAAACTTCTCCACGTGGTCCTGCACCCAAGGCATAAGCAGGGCTCCCATCCAGGCACGGATGGCCTATTCTAAGTGAATAGTTCTTCAAAGTCTTTATCTTAAAAAGCTATGTGAATTCTCTCTAGTTTTGTATAAGCTTGAGATTTTCTATACCAAAAAGTTTTAAAATTTAAGGATATATGACACGTATCCTCATCTTTCTTAAGAGCCAGGGACCTATCATTATCTAAAATCCTGGTGTTTCCTGGATGTACCATCTTGGTGCCAGACTCACAAATTCACTATGCATGTGTTCAGTCGCACTGCCACTACAAACGTTTCTCTTTTACAAGCCTCGACACTTCACACCAGCCTCCAGGGCCCACGAGGGCCCACGTGAGACGGAGGCAGCGTCAGACCACGGAAGCCTCCACCCAGCTCAGCTACACAACAGCCTCCTGACCGAGATTCTCCGGCTTCCCCCCTGTTCACTACGGCGGATGAGTGAGGGGACCGTGGAGGTTGCTCTCTCAGAAGGACTCCCAGTGTACGGACGAGAGGGACCCAAATCAACTCCCTGGTAGCTTAACCGACCAGGTCCCTGATGACACCTACGACGTGTGCATCTTGTAAGTGTTCTAGAGAAACCAGCGGTTTAGACCCCACTGAGTCTGCTTTGCGCACCATGCCGAAACGTCTTATGCATACAGAAAGCACTGAACTATATATTGAAATAAGTCAGTAAATAGTAGGCTATACTTTTAAAAGCTGAATAGTTCTGAATGTGCTAAAAAAAAAAAAGACTACGTATCAGAATACGAGGTTACAGCCACTGTCATTTAGTACATTCGTATTCACTAACAGTCACCATGATAATGGAAAGGCCACCCTTCAGCCTAGCAATACTATCATGTGCATCAGAAAATATCACGACCCACTGCAGAAACGGATGAGACACTACCCCGCACCTAAAGAAAACAACAACAAAGTAATGCGATGGACAAAAGGATGAACACTCTGGTCATTGTTTCTCTAGCAATCCAAAGCTATTATAAAAACAAGATGACTTACAGAGTGAACTTTAAAAAGACCAGCTTGCACCAAAAGTAGGATGTCATTATTTACCTACTTTAAGGCTTATAATGGGTATATGTATTTGGGTGATAAACACAAACATTGTAGTAGTCTGATAATTTTTAAACTGGGAATTAAGAACATAAACACTGGCCGGGCGCGGTGGCTCACACCTGTAATCCTAGCACTCTGGGAGGCCGAGGCGGGTGGATCGTTTGAGCTCAGGAGTTTGAGACCAGCCTGAGCAAGAGCGAGGCCCTGTCTCTACTAAAAATAGAAAGAAATTAATTGGACAACTAAAAATATATAGAAAAAATTAGCCAGGCACGGTGGCACATGCCTGTAGTCCCAGCTATTTGGGAGGCTGAGGCAGAAGGATCGCTTGAGCCCAGGAGTTTGAGGTTGCTGTGAGCTAGGCTGATGCCACAGCACTCACTCTAGCCTGGGCAACAGAGTGAGACTCTGTCTCAAAAAATAAAAATAAAAATAAAAAAAAACCATAAACACTGAATCAGTAAACACTCCAAATAATAAAATTCTCTTGTTATTCTGAATAAGAAATTGGTGATAATTTATGTCTGATGATATTAATGTCAGATAAAAACTCTGAGAAACAAAGTTCTAAACTTTTATCTTCCTTTCAAGGAAAGTTTATTTTTTAAGTAGGCTTGACTCTTACTTAAAGCTCAGAAATACAGATATTACAAAAACTCTTTCCACATCTCTTCTGAGAAAAACTCAGATTTACTTATGTGGATAGAGTCTGAGATGCTATAACATAATAAAGGAGTCCTGATGTCATGCTCCCTTAGGAAATGGCCTGGAAAGACAGGAGATAACGTCCACGAGGAGACTGCTGCCGTGGATGCAGACCTGACCTTCTGTGCCCAGTGCAGCCGTGCCTGCTTTGGGCCTGTCCTGTTATTGCGCCCTGCTCAGGAAGCTCCGGGCCAGCGGCTTGCCGGCCCGCTCACTCACGGAGGCCCCTTGGCCACCACTCTGGGTCCTTGCAGCCCCAGGGCACGCTGCCAGGGCTGGCTGGGCTCTTCCTCAGGGTCAGGACACTTGCTCCCAGAGGCACACGTGCCACAGCACCCTCAGGTCAGATGCCATGGCCTGCTGAGTCTCTGACCAACAGCGAGAGAAGGACGCATCAGACAGAAACTGGGATGACGACTGTCCAACTTTTAGGAAAAACGGTTCCCACAAACTGCTTACTGAAAAGCGGGAGAGCCCTGCCGGGGAAGTTCTGGAGTTGTTTGTATTCAAGACAAGTGTACCTGCCGCAGCAGCAAACTATATAGTATGATTTTACAATACAAATTTCCAAGGCACTGCTGGAATCTGAATCAACGAGAGTTTGGGTATCATTCAACACATTTCACTTCTTAGCTATGGACTGTATTTGTGGAACAGCTGACAAGAAATGTACCAGGGTCTGTACAGACATGCTTTTCCTCCTCCAATCCTCCGACAAAGGGAAGTATTATTATCCTCATTGTGCACATGAAACAAACTTTGGTGACATGCATAGTAAGTGCTGGAACATTTCCGTGGGTCCTAACATCCGACTCCACACTGCCTCCTACAGGAGGAACTTAACACTAACATATTTCAGCAAGAGTAACTATTTTCAGCAAGAGTTGAAACAAATGGGACTAATCACCATTTAATTAAATCATTTTAATTAAATGAAGGGCTACTATAATGCTATGCTTTTTAATTTCTCTGAAGATCATGCTAAGCATTCAAGGCTTATGTATAAGTAACAAGTTATTTCACTTTATAAGAAAAGTTGAAAAAATTTTTCCAGTTGAAGAAACAATTATTCTCTTGCAGTTTAGCAAAATGAAAAGCTAAGTGTAGGGAAAAATTTTAAATTCCAGAGGTTATTCTGGTTAACACTAGAAAATGACCAACCAATACATTACTAGGCTGTGGCCAGGAACACAGTTTGGCCCAACTGTACTTGGCCCTTCGAGTCATATTCCTCAACCGATTGTTCAATTGAACAACCTGCCCCCAAATTTTATCTTTTTAGTGGATTTACTTTTGAGAAAATTTTTATTTCACCTTTCCCAACGTATAGACATTTATTTCAACACACAGTTCAGCCCATGCTATGGTCGGTATCTACGATTTCTATCATGAAGTACGCAAGCATTGCTTTGAACTGCATCTGACACGCCTCAGTGGTCCAGGTCACGATTTGAAAACTGATGAGTCCAGTTTTAGTCAAAAAATCAAGTATCATCACAGCCATGCTAAGGAGAGGGAAATTCGAGGTCTGGGTACCGCAGACACCACCCATCAACCAGCTACTGGTCATCTGGAAGCTGCTGGCAGCCGAACCGCCCGCACCGGGCTGCCCGCCGTGCAGGGTGCGCCGCAGCCTGGCTCTCCCACACACGGACTCGTGGGCCACACACAGCAACGTTCAGCCCTCCCCGGTTTCCAGCAAGCCCCGGCTGAACAGAACGGTCCCAAATCCCCTTCCGTGCCACCCCTTCGCTTGCACACCCGGAACATCGGGTCCTAGTGGAGCAAAGGCAAAGCAAAGTGCAAGACCAGGAGAAGAGTCTGCCCCTTGGCTGCATTTGTGTGGCATGACTGATCTGGAAATGATGCCTTCAACTCCCTTTTACTGCCTGTATCAGAACGATTTCCTGCTAACGAATACGATGTTTTGACTTTTGGTTTTAGCATGTTTTAGTACAATTACCCAGGGACAAATTCTTCAATTAATTACATCTGAGAGACAAATTGGGTCCGTATTTTTATACTCATAATTACACATAGACTTAGACAGAATTTGAATAAGAACCAATCCAAATTAAATCTACCCATTTCTTTATAAATCTTCCATATCCCTATGCATATAGCTATGAAATTGAAAGAGATCTCCAAATTATCAGTACTTAGTTATGTAAATTCAAAAATCGTGTTGATTTAAATTAGGAATTTTAGAAAACTGTTATCTTAATGTAAGCAAATTAAGTGGTTAAATGTGGATGGCAGGATTAGCATCTATTCAGAAAAAGTTCACTTTGCAATTGGATTTCTCCAGGGTGGTACGGTTCATTTTTTAACTCTTTAAACAACACTATGTTCAGATACAATTTTAAATATCTTGTACTTTCTTCAAAACAGATGAGAGAGAAGTTTGGTCTATCTTAGACCAACCTAGAAAACAGTATGTTGTTTTTTTCCACAAATGATTATCTTTCAATGAAAACTATAAAATGTCTTTCTAGACTAGTTTTTGTAAAAAAAAAACACACACATATATAAAATATATAAAAGAGGCACTATCAGAATTAAGTAAACTTAAGCAACACTTTTTATCAGCTTGATCATTACAAAAAATGAGGTCTGTAGCCACCAACATAAGCAGGACAAATTTATTTATAACAAATGCTCTAAATGTATAGATAAAAATGCCTATTGACACTGTCAGGGCTTCCTGCAATTTGACAGATCAAATCTTATTTTCATTCTTAAACCCCACGAAGAAGTGATATCACTGACTTGCATTCACCGGCGAGCAAATTGATTAATCCCTCTCTATAGAAATCTCAACTCTTGATTATACCTATCAGACGTTAAGCAGCATTATTCTAGAGTGACAACACTTGACAAATTCCCCAACCATTTTTCTCAGCCTTTGTGGCCCTGCTAGCTTGTATTAACCCTGATGAAAAATTAATTTTCCTTATCTTCTTCTAAACCCCAAAATCCAAATCCGCCAAACTGGCAACTCTTTCTGTAAAGGTATTATGAAAACCTCTAAAAGATTAATTGCATGTCTTCAGGTGACATTAAATTAATTTCTGTACTCATGACAGACATTTGATACTGCATACTGAAAGGACAGATAACATTGTCAGGACACACAGAAGGACAGTGGTGTAGTGTCCCTGGCCAGCCTCTCGTGAGTCCTCCTTCCGATAAGGCCGCACCTCACTGTCACCGGCAATGCTGCTGACCTTCCGGCCCGCAGACCTCGCTGAGCAGTTTTCTATTAACTGCAACAATGCTGGGCCCAGCCTTGTGATCTTTATAAAGCTCATTCAAAATGTGGACAATAAATGATATACAAATACATTTAAGGCTCCTCTATTTTTTCTTTGAAGACTGCTAAAGAAGAGAAGGTAAAAGGAAATAAACACGCTAACATTCTCTTCCTTCTCCGCAATAAAATACCCTATGTAATGGCAAGCATGCAAAACCTGGAAACAACTTAAACCTAGCACTGCCAGGTCATTCTGGTAATGGGTCTACAGAGTTGAATTAAAACCAAATCCTGAGGTTAAAGAGACCAGGGCAGAGACCTCCTAACTGTTGGGCTTCATGAAAGAAAAGGATTCTCTTGGCACATGCATTTGGCTTTATAGTATGGTGGAAACATGGTACAGTTATCAAATGCTCACTCTCTTAGCAATCTACCTTTCTGACATTAGTTAGGCTTGGGGAAGTCTTTAGAAAGCAAAATTAGCTGGCCTTTGAAGGAACAATCCAAAGACTTAAGCCTCTGAGGGGATCTGATACCCCCAGGATTCTCCAATTTCAACAGCACAAATCTTCCAGTCTGAATAGGAAAGGATTATTCACAGCGAGATGCTGGGCCCTCCGGATGCTGTGGCTTCTTAGGCAGTCTGGCTTTTCCAGCCACAGCCCCTCACTCAGCGGAGAGGCTCCGGGCTCTGAAAAGCAGGCGAGGCGGCCTGCCCTCGAGAAGCAGCTGCTCAGCGCTGCTGCGCAGAGCCCAGCGAGCTCTGCAGGGAAGGTGGCTGGGCACCTGTTCTTAGCAGGCGGTGAAAAGTTAGGGGGAAAAGTACCCAGGACACAGGAGAAAGCAGATTCTCTTTCTGCTGGGGAGGGCGGGTTAGCAAATCCTGACTCCTAACTATAGGTGAATTATTTGTTATTTAAATACTTACTTTACTCTCCAATAGTCATGCCCCTAAAAAATCATAAATTAAGGAGTGTAGAAATTCTTACACGTGAAAAGGGATTTCCGTCCTCTCATGACCTCTAATGTCTGTCTTGTCTAAATTTAGAGGCCACAAGTTTAGGGATGTTTAAAAAGTCATTTGGAAGTTATCAATCTGCCCACACCAAAGCATTTCAAAGTTCTTCAACACATATTTATGTGTAATTGTTTCTCCCCAAAACGAAGATTCTAGACTATATATCTTATCAAGCAAGCCACTGATCAGGACTACCCATGCCCCATTCTTCTTTCTCTCTTCTGCCATTTGCCTTTTGGCCATTTTACCGCTACTCATTAGCACCTTTAAGCAAGTGAGGTCCAACTCCATCAAGCCAACTCTGCAACCCTCCCCACCCAAAGAAAGGAACTGGAGGGGAGCCCGCAAGGTGGGATCATGGGCCCTCACCTCTCAGGAGGTACCTACCCTCGAGTACTCCCCACACCTGGGCACACATCTCTCACGGCTCCCCCACCTGTGTCACAGGCAGTCTGTCTACACTCTTGTCTCCCTCAGTGTGTGGTCTTCCAGAACCCTCATCTCTATCAGATGTCCATCCACGGTTCTGTCCTTCACACAGACAGATTCAGGCTCTGGAACCTCATGCCCACGTCACTTCCATGTGACCACTTCTACCTGGTCCCTCTCAGCTCTGCTACACATCTGCTCCTAGGTGCTCACAGAGTGAGACCAGCCTAGGACGTGAGCTTCGGCCAGAAATCGAGTGAGCCAGAACAGCCGTGTGCTCTGGCCCTGGACCTGGGGAGCTAAGCGTGGGTTCCCCTGAGTAGCACGCACAAGGTTGGAGGCTCGCTGCTTTTGCCTGGGCCTCACCACAAAGAAGTCATCACTCAAGACTGACTATTTGGCCAGGCGCGGTGGCACACACCTGTAATCCTAGCACTCTGGGAGGCCAGGCGGGAGGATCGCTCAAGGTCAGGAGTTCGAAACCAGACTCAGCAAGAGCGAGACCCCATCTCTACTAAAAATAGAAAAAGAAATTAATTGGCCAACTAAAAATATATAGGAAAAAAAACTAGCTGGGCATGATGGCACATGCCTGCGGTCCCAGCTACTTGGGAGGCTAAGGCAGGAGAATCCCTTGAGCCCAGGCTGACGCCACAGCACTCTAGCCCAGGCATTGGAGTGAGACTCTGTCTCAAAAAAAAAAAACTGACTGACCATTTAACAAAATTCAATACGCAGCAAAAAAGGACATAGGATAGGATCCCATTTTGCAAAACGAATAAAGGAGGTTCAGGAAGGGATGATAAATTTTTGCACGAAAAGTTGGCTAGAAGAGTAAATAATGACTAATGTTTGTCTTTTTCCAAATTTTGCTTACTTCTGGTGTCATCTAAATGTCTACAGAAACAACTATTACTTTCTTCATCAGAAGTACTGAGGGGGATCCCATGTCAACTCCTTTGCTATTTCAATAAAAGAAACTATAAGCCGTGTTGCTATTTTTAACTCAATGTCTAAGTTTCTTAAATATTCATAATGTACTTGCAACTGTCCTAAATCCTGGGGACAAAAAAATGAATAAAAGACCAAATTCCGCCTCAAATAAGCAGTGGAAACTAGGAGACAGAGCTCTGTAAACCAGCGGCCAGGCGGCGAGACTACGCGGGGGCAGAGGCAGACACAGAAAGCAGGGGCGACCGTGCGGGGAGGCAGTGCAGGAGGCTCCCAGAAGCAGATCTGGGCTAGATCTTAAATAACCAGTAACCAGAGGCATGAGACCGGCACACCCAGAGCCAACAGCAGTGCATACACCTAGCCCCAAGACCTCCACTCCAAGGACCCGGAGCTTCCTAGAGACAGGGCTGATTCCAGAACCGAGGCAGGGAAAGGACAAGATGAGCCTGAACATCTTCTTGCATCAGAAAGCAAAGACACGTTCAGACATGCCAAGGACACAGAAGCCAGCTTAAAGGGGCTCTCACTGGCCCATCTGGGACAATTCTAAAATCAAAATAAATAACAACAGTGACAGTTCATTGAACAAAACAGGAATTTATAAGCCAATATTCATGTAAGTAAATACATAAATGTGGAAGAAGAGAAAATTGTCAGAGCAGGAGCATGACAGCTAATAAATACAGAAGGGGTACCAGAAAAACATCAGTACTCGCTAAGAACAGTGAATTATTGATAAAAAATTGGATATTTAACAGTCTCAAAGTATCTCCCCATAAATTACTTACTAGTTATGAAGGGTAAAACTGTAACTCTACAGTGGAGAGACTTTGCAAACACCATCTCACCCCAGTGACCGAAGTTAATTTTGCCAGGGCTGGACAAACCTCAGTGGACGCACCAAGAGACACAGCAGCCCTTCTCTGGTGCTCCCGCAAACCCACAGCCTCACACTGGCCAGACGGAGCATGAGACAAATCCACAAAATACTGCCTTTGGCTCTTTGCGGAGGTCAAGGGCAAGAAGCACAGAGCAGAAGCAAGGACACAGACAGTACAGTGCAGATCCTGTCCCCTGGACGGGAGCAGGGGGTGCCAAGGACCAGGTCGGACGACTGATAAAACCTGAACGCTGCTGTGGGTTCGATGACAGTACTGTCCCAATGTTAAACTTCTTGATCTTTGGTAATGCACAACTGTGGTTTTGTATGAGAATACCTCTATTATGGGGTCGTACAGTGTTTCTAGTCCACTTTCAAATGGTTTGGGAAAATAAATAAGTTTTTTTGTGTATAAAAGGACAAGAAGAGAGGATAAAGCAAATTTGGTGGAACATAAATAGTGAATCTGACAAAGGGTGTGTGGGAGCTTCTTGTACTATTCTTATAACTTCTCTTAAAATGAAATTATGTGAAAATAAAACAAACTCCCACTTCTTGCCCCACAAAAGAGATCAGGTATGTACTTATCACCTTTCTATAAAAAACAAACAAACAAACAAACAAACAAAAAAACACCTGGGAATAACTTTTGAGAGGGTAGGAAAGGAAGAAACTTACAAATGTAGTCCAATCCCCAAAAGCAAGATCACACAAATAAAATGGGACCTCTGCACACAGCATTTTGACAGCCGTTTAAAAATAAAATACAAGAGCATCATTATCGGACAGCTGGCTTTCCTGCTGAGGCATTCTGTGCTTTCTCCCATTTTTCTGTGTGGCCAGCAAAATAAAGGACTGTGTACTTAATTTGCTGCCAAATTCTTAAATTTTCATTACCTTGATTAGATTAAAGCAGCTGAATTCACTGTCTGCTTTCATTTTCTTAAAGAACACTCTAAACAGCTGCTCCCAAAAACCCACATTTTTCTTCCTTAAACTAAAAGGAAAGGATGGTAACATTCACTGAGGCCACTATCAGGTGGGCAGGCACCGTGTTACTCACTTTATATGAGTCACAACACAATCCTTACCACCTCTCCTCCTGGGAGGAGAGCTGATAGTCATTTTACTGATGAGGAAACTGGGATTCATTCAGGATAGGTAACCACGGTTACACAGACAGGAAATGGAAGCCAAGATGCAAACACTTCAAAGACGGTGCCATATCCCCTGAACTGCAAGACGGAGGCTGCTGGCCTAAGGCAGAGAATGTCCCATGGCATGTGCTTGTTCTAACTCCTGTTTCTTGTGTTCAATCACAAAGAATGGCTTTAGAGGGCTATAGCAAGTTTACAACTAAGTAAACTTTTTATCTGTCTTTGTTATATTTCCTGTTATTACTTGAAAACAGTTTTTTGGGGGATTTTTGGTAATGAACAAAATTATGATTTAGCAAGGTTGATCACTGGTTTCTTAAAATTAAATACTTAAAAATAGCTTTCTGAGAAATGAACAGAGAATGTTTCTATATTCTGAGTAATAAAAACAGATCCTACTCTATCAGATACAATTCTTTAAGTAGACTACTTACATAAATAATATTCACAGAGGCACATGAAATTTTAGAAGCAATATTTGCCAACATCTAACACTATTTATAAGCAGCATTAATTTGCTCCTTTTGTACTCTCACCTACCAAATCCAGATAATAAAATATGAACAGGGAAATAACAGAAACTTACATATATAGAGTTTGATTAACCTCATAACAAAAGATCTCTTGCAATTTCAGATTCCCCTAATGTTTTCCCCTCAAAGTTTTAAATATAAAATTTGATTTAATTTGATTCACACAGAAATGTGCAAGGATACATTCACAGCTTGTGGCAAGCTAGGGCTATATTTAACCAGGACATTCATTCACTCTCCTAGGCCAGCGGCTCTGAGGTGACTCTAAGGTCATGCATGACACCACTCCACCCAGGTTCTTGAACAGGGATGATGGAAACCCAGCCACTCACCAGGCCAGTAGCCACAGCTGAGGCTACTCACCTATCACAGTGTTTTCTCAGACATCTACATTCCCTCCCAACATACCACACCGAGTCAGTCACTACTGATCCATCAGGTTTGGAAAACAAAACGCAACCTAATCATCATCCTTATTCTAGAAGCCCCCATTAAAATTTTTCTGAATCTATCTTGACTGCTATATACTTAAAGAAAACAGTAAAATATTATTCCTAATCAAGAAATAAATAACACTTTGGGGAAAGAGCAGCAGATAAAATAGCTAACTATAACAAATAAGCTATTTTCATGGAAAATTCCTTTGCTTTTTCTATTTATTTTAAAATTAGCATGATTTTGGAATTAAATTTGACATAAAAACATTTTTTCAGTAACTGTTGCTAGTTGGTATATCCAAAAAGCCTGTGTTTACAGCTTTCCTCCTTTCTTCCTCAATTTATAATACAAATTGCACACAATAGGTAGCAATGTTATAAAATGCAACAGTTACATAGAATTCACTGTCATTAAAGCCAGAGATGAAAACTGTTTAACTATCACTAAGTAAGACTACATGGTAGAATAAGGAAAAAAGTATTCTACAGGTCACTTCTTTATAGGAAAATCTTTGGAATCTATCCGCAGTAACCTTTTTACAGTACTGAGTTTATCCAAACTACACTGGAAAACTGTAATTCCTGAGCCTTACTGAAAATGATCTGAAATGGGCACTGATCAAAAGCAGAAGAAAGAATTAAGGCACGTTCCACTTTGAAAGCATGCAGTACGATCATACGTGACTTTAATTTAGAACTCTATTATGTTTTTTTTTCTTTAAACCAGGGGAAACTGTCTTGAAAAAAGAAGACAGGTAGTGGTCTGGAACAGCGCTGCTTAAAGGTAGACACACACACACACACACACACACACACACACACACAGAGCTCACCATCCTCGCTCCACCTGGAGCTGTTCCTCGAATCTAAAGCTACACACAAGTTATTTCTCTTGTGTAAGGAAGTTTTATTTTTAAAACAAACTTGAAGATTCTATCACAAATTATCTAATAAAAGAAGTTACACCTGAAGATGCCTAACTCAGGGACTGTCACACTGGGCTTTCGTTAGGACGACTCAAAGGAGACAACTGAAACAACACGGGTCCTGGCTGCAAGTACAGTCAGTGCCACACGATGACATCTCAGTCAACGATGGGACACATACCTGACGATGGTCCTGTAAGGTTACGATATTATATTTTTATTGTAAATTTTGTTTAGACACGCTTAGATGCACAAATACCACTGTGCTGCAACTGCCTACGGTATTCAGTACAGTAACACGCTGCACAGGTTTGCAGCCTGGAGCAGTAGGCCACGCCACACAGCGTAGGAGTACAGCAGGCTACGCCCCTGGGTTTGTGTGAGCACCCCCTGCGATGTTGCGTCAACGAAGACATTGCCTAACGACACATTTCTCAGAACACATCCCTGTAGTTCAGCGATGCGTTATGGTAGCATTTAAATGATAATTCTTATACCAACTTCAAGCAGGTAGAGGTTGGTTTACATGATTGTAACAGAGGCAATTTTTAATTTTCTTCAGAA
This sequence comes from Lepilemur ruficaudatus, assembly GCA_963574885.1. Lineage (NCBI taxonomy): Eukaryota > Metazoa > Chordata > Mammalia > Primates > Lepilemuridae > Lepilemur > Lepilemur ruficaudatus. The sequence goes on along the minus strand of CAUYRT010081135.1, from coordinate 38,669 downwards.
AGGTTCTCTGGAAATTAGGACATTCTAAGTGAAACACAGCTTCAAAGAGGCAATCATAAAACTTGTCAACTTACCCCGCCTGACAGCTTAATCACCCTGACCTTGGAGCTGACATGGGGCCCGTCTCCACCACCGCTGTTTGCCCTGTGCGTGACAGTCCTTTTCCCGCCAGGCTTCATGTCCTGGGGCCGGCCCTGAATGGACGCCGCCCGGGCAGTCTCCTCCACGTCCGCAGGTTTTATCTGGAGGACTTTGTGCAGCGGCTGAGTGTGACCTGGAGGGACTGTTCTTGCCTGTCTCAGATGTTTCAGGGGTTTCAGCTGCTGTCCTTGATACTGCATGTTGGCACCAGACGGTATAAAATTTGATGTTTTGGGCTGAACGTTTGGAACGGTGACATCCTGGTTTTTAACAAGAAGTCTGTTTTTCACGTTCTGTCTGACCTGTGCACCTGGGAAGGGCAGCAGTGGGTTCCCGTTGGTGGGCGACGGTGAAGACGCCTGCTCCTCGTGCTCGGCCGGGGGCGGCGGGATGTAGAGCTGCTGCTGCTGCTGCTGCTGCTGCTGCTGCTGCTGCTGCTGCGCGAGTCTTTCCAGCAGCTCCTTCTTCCTGGCACCGGCCTGCTGCTGCCGCCGCAGCTCCTTCTGCTTCAGGATTTCCTCTCTCAGGCGCTTCTGCTCTTCTATCTTTAAGCGATACAACCTTGTTTCCTCGTCTTCATCAGGAAACTGAACGGAAAATATACACGGTTTACTGTGCTACGTGAGGCAAGGTGACCATGCCAGTCTATTTCAACAAACTAAGAAAACACAATTTCCAAAAACCTTTAATTCAGCATTTGAAGAAGTCATTCAAAATCTGCTTAAAGACTTTAAGTGTAACTCCTTCCTCTGGGGAAGGGAAAAAAAATCACACAGCTAAAGCTAATTTGGAAAATCTTATCAGAATATTAAAAATGAAATAATGTAAATTTCCACTCATTTACAAGTTTGAAACCAATTAAACTATTCATTTAAGATATCAAAATATGTTTCAGACGGGAACGGCAGCAGGAGGAGGCCGCTGTCACACAGGTTTTATCTGGCTCTTCCCTGACAAACCAACAAAAGGTGGGGTATAAATGACCTGAAAGGGCCTGATTAGAACTATTGATTTTTTGTACAGAATTTTCAGCCTGATCTCAAACTCATTTGTCACAGAATAATTGGTTATAATGAACAGCACAAGTCAATCTCTCTGACCTTGAACTCATGCACTCTGCTCAGAATCGAAATGCTGGCAACTGCAGTACTGGAATATTAACAGTACATGAGGAATGCCTTTAATATTCCAGCCCCAAAACATTCTGAAAGTCCATCAAAAAAAAAAAAAAAACTTTGAAAAAGTCTAGTAACTTTCATGAAAAGCATCCAATAAAAAAGTTTATAAAAAGTTAAGCATTTTTAAAAATTATAATAATTTGCTTTCAAATCATCCATACCCACAGACCCTTAATAAAACCATGTGGCCGGGAATTAATCTATCTAGAATTCAGCTATTAGCAATCTTGCCTGCCCGGAATACACCTTAAAATTAGGAACTTAAGGCAAAAAGGAGCTGAGGAGCCAGCTGGTGTCCCTGGAACCCAAGCGCTCAATGCTGGCCCATCCAGGGCTTGCCTGTCACCTTGGAGGCAACTCTGCCACACTCAGTCAGCCACCTAATTTCCAAGTCTAGGACAGACTTCAAACCTCAAACATGAGGGTGGGCGAGGAGCTGTAACACAGGCAGGCACACAGAGCAAGAAGTGACATGGGGGCAAGACAGCAAAACAGTGAGACGTGGACACAGGTTCCAGCAGGGGCGGGCCCAAGGGGCCCAGGGAGGAGCGGAGGCTGTGCACATGTCACCAGGACCCACGGAGCCCGTTCCAAACTGCAGGAACAGCTACGAGCCCCAGGATTTCTTCCCAAGCACTCAAGAGAGTTAAAGTATGTTTGGAATACAGATAGAAACCCATGGGAAAGCCTTCCATCTAAACAGATTCATCCTCTATTACATCACTGCCAATGAGGTGAATGTAAGAAATAAGTCACATTCAGCTAAGGAAAACAAACAGAAGACTCTTCCCTTAAAAAGTAAACAGAAATTATAATCCTGGTCCCATTTATGGACAAAGAAAATAAAAAGAAAACGAATTGAGACATTCAACTCATACTGTGGTGGCTCGCAAGTTCCATTTCACTCATGAAGTATCTGTTTCAAGGAACTCCAGGAAAGAATTCTTTACAAATCCACCTAGATCAACCATTTCGAAAGGAAGCGACTGCCCGGTGTGGCTAGCAGTTTGCCTACAAGGTCACTCTTCTCCTATCATTTCGTCACTGTTACTATGTAAGTAATGTGTATATGATTTAATTTTTCTGAACCAAATCAGTCCACACATACTGAGTTAGGAGCCGGCTATACAAACCAAAAGCAAGACAAAATTTGTTAGAAGCTATGCCAATCCAGTTTGCAAATCCACATTATTTTTTCATATGTTGATTTTAAACCCAAAAACATCCTTCTTCTAATAAGGGTTTATTAAATGCTAACTCATCATTTAAATTCTATATATTTCATTTCTGAGTTGGTACATATTGTAACTATTACCATAATTTATTAGAAGAAAATCTGACTGAAAAAAATTTTTAACTGGTTTTATACAATTAAGAAAGCATGACTAGCCTAAATTCTCATCTAAGGAAAGTCTTCACGCCGCCATCACTGTTGGTAAGCTAACGCACTGTACCGCTTCCGTGCATTCACGTAAACGTTACTGATGCCAACAGACTCCACGTGCTGGGCTCGCCGCGTCCAAGCACAGACACGCCTTGTCACAGCCTCCCTCACCAGACGAGGAGACTAAGGCTGGTGAGAGGCGAAGGCCGTGACTGAAAGCCACGTAAACACTCACCTGCATTTACTACCGTACACTTACAACTTTCCGTACCTACTTAAAAGCTAGCAACAACATATATAATTCAAAACGAGCCAACCGCCCCACCCCAATCTTGTAAGACCAACAGAAAAATCAGTCCTATCTTCTAGGGTTTCACAATGTAAGAAAAGAAAAAGCCACAGAAACGCAACAGCGTACGTACATCAGGGCTCAGCAGACACACCCCGCAAGCCGAATCCGGTCTCCACCGCCTGGTCTCACAAGCAAAGCGCTACTGGAACACAGGCTCATCCGTTCCCTTAAGAACTGTACAGAAAGTGCCTGTGCGCTGGAGCGGCACAGTTGGGTAATGATTACAGACGGTTCAGACTATAAAACTTTTTCTATAAAATATCAGGGCTCTTCACAGAAAAAGTCTGCCAAGTCCTGGTATACACTGATTCTACGTAATGCAACCATAACTGTACAAATATATGAATTCTGATATTGTAAACCGGTGAGAATACAAGTGTTTCTTTTATCAACATGGCTGTTAGGTTAAAAAAGGATCCACTGAAAAGAAGCGAAAGGAGTCTGTGAATAACTTACTACCGAGAGTGACCTGAGAGGCGTGGTTGATTCTGAGGCTTTCCGTGCAACACCAAATATTTTTTGACCAGGAAAAGTTCCTACCTCTGGCTCTGCTTTGGCTTCCTCTTTAGGTTGAGCCACCGGGCTGACGGGCTTGACTTTCGCTTCAGTCTTTCCCTGCGAGCTCCTGGAAGCCACCACGGCCCTCGCGGGTGGGGAGGCGCTAACGATGGGCTTCACTTGAGCCGCGGGCGTGGAGGAGCAGCGGCTGCCGCTCATCTCCATGACGTGCGAGGGCGCTATCGGTAACTCGCGCAGATTACTGTTCCTTGGAGCAGTGGGCTGCATTTGCTGCAGGGGCCGCTTGGTTACATTCTGAGAAGTTGTATTCTATCACAAGAAGAAAAATCTTAATTATAATTAGAAACTTGGCAGAAGGCACATTAAAAGGCACATTAAATAAAAATATAATAAAAACTATTCTAATTAGTAAATGATTTCTCTTTGCAGGAGCAGATACTTTCCCTCTTCATTAACACTTTTTCATGCGTAAGTGCTGCCTGATCCATGCAGGGGATGCCCCACTGTTAAGGACTCGAATCCATAAAGGTCCCACACTTGCCTACAGAGGGGGCCCTCTCTGCAGAAATTACACCAGGTGATCTTCAGGTGGAGGCTTCAGGATGCGGACTGACATTTTTAACAGGATTGATAGAGGCCCCAAAAAGCCTTCTACCTGCCACAAGGAGTCACTGGGACTGATGGTGCTACTGTTTTACTCAGTCACTTAAATTTAAGGTGGAATAAGAAAAGAATCAAGCATTGAGTCCTAAGAAAAACAACTCCCTGGAAAATAAAGATGTCAGGCAGCTTTACTGGAGAGGAAACTCCTGGTCACATTCATTCTAGGGATTCTTAAGAAAAAACCAACCCGTAGAGGAGCTGCAGGCATGTGAGAGAGCTTGCGGGTAGGGCAGGGGTAGCCCCAAGGCGGCGCAGGCCAAATGGCCATGGGCACAAGGCTCATGACAATAGCATGTCATTATTCCAATAAATGAAACCCAGGTTACAAAGCACCCTCTTCTCAGATCTAGAAATCCTTTCTTATTGCTCCTATCATTTTAGTCACGTTACTTCGCAACAAGAAGAGGCAAGTATCAGGAAAACTGAGATTCAAAGTACCTAAGTGACAAGGTTACAGCTCAAGGGTGAGAGTGGACAGTCCTAAAAGAGAACCTTACAGACCAGAACCCGACCTGTAAGCCATTCTATGTCTCTTTCCTGAAAAACTGAATTACAGAAGCCTCGTCCACAGTCATTCAGTAGAGGACAAGGCAACGACTGCTGCCTTTTACTTTCAGAGCAACACATTACTTCCCAGTTTCTTCTGCCGCACAGCAAGCCACACATTTGCTGATGGCACCTGAGAATGTAACCCCACAAACAAATGCGTGCTGTTCTCACTCAGCTGAACGCAGCTCCTCGAAGGGAGGGAATTTGTCTCTTCTGCTCACTGTTGTATTTACAGGAAGTGGAGTAGTGCCTGGCAACAGGATATTCAATATATTTTTCCCAGATTCATTTACTTATTTATTCAGAGCCCAAAGAGACAGCGAAAATTTAGGCATCAAAAAATAAGCCACTGGCAAAGGCAGAGTGACTACCACCCATAAGTATTTCCTAAAGTTGCGTGTCTATTAATTAATGATATCTATCACTACAGAAATATCCAGATATATAAAAGATATATACAAACAGTAACACAGTCTTTAGGACACAAAAGGGTAAGTTATTAGTTTCTGTGGTCAAGAAAACAAGTTCCAAAGTGTTTTTTAAAATATGAATTCACTTCAGAAAAATGTACTACATGTTTTATAAATTTAAATCAGAACTGGAAAATATTCTAACTCACAAATTATGCCCCTGAACTTCTACAGGTTAAAAGCCATCCCAGGAAGACACAGGAAGCACCGTCTGATACGTACGTGCCGCGGGCCCTGGCGCTGGGGGCCCTGCACCCGACTGCTGTTTGGCTGAGGCTGGGTGCTCTGCACGTGAGGCCTGAACTGCGGCTGGGCCATGGGCATCAGAGGCGGGGGCGGCACAGACAGGTGGTGGTGCTGCTGCGGCTGGTGCTGCGGGGGCGGCTGGTGCTGGGGTGGGGGCTGTGGCGGGGGCTGGTGCTGGTGGTGGGGGGGCTGCTGCTGAGCAGGCTGCGGCTGGGGCTGTGGCTGCGGCTGATGTGGAGGTGGCAGTGGAGGATGCAACGGCCCCTTCCGTGGCAAAGGAAAGAGAAACAACAGTTTACAAATGGACATACCAGGTACCTTCCACGTCAAGCACATTTCCTGAAAAACCTCAACACAAGAAAGAAACTTTAGGCCAGGTGTGGTGGCTCACGCCTGTAATCCTAGCACTCTGGGAGGCCAAGGAGGGAGGATAGCTCGAGGTCAGGAGTTTGAGACCAGCCTGAGCAAGACAGAGACCCCGTCTCTACTAAAAATAGAAAGAAATTAATTGGCCAACTAAAAACTATACATATATAGAAAAAATTAGCCGGGCATGGTGGTGCATGCCTGCGGTCCCAGCTACTCGGGAGGCTGAGGCAAGAGGATCGCTTGAGCCCAGGAGTTTGAGGTTGCTATGAGCTAGGCTGACGACGCCACAGCACTCTAGCCCAGGCAACAGAGTGAGACCGTTTCACAAAAAAAAAAAAAGAAACTTTAAGTGGTAACAAAATTCACTTAAGATTTGTTGATGAATACTATCTTAAATGCAGCAATAGGCCCAAAGCTACTACCTTAAATTTTATATTTCAATCCAGTAATTCCAGGAATCCGTCCTAAGGAAAAATAACTAACTATACAAACAAACTCATAACCTCAAGTACGTTCCCTAAAGCACTCTGACACCAAAGTACTGAAACCAACACACACACGCAAATGCAGCAACATGTAAGATGTAACCTTGGGCAACACTCCTCAATGACGTAGTAAAAGCCAATCACCAACACAAGAACGTAATCACATGTTAACTGGGGGAAAAGGGCATGGTGGTGAAGACACACGCACTTTAAAAAGGCTGAGAAAATACACAGCCAAATATCAGGGGTGAGTGTTTCTACACGAGATTATTTAATTTCGTTTTCTTATACTTAACGATATTCTAATATTTCTGTAATAGAGATGTATTAACTCAATTTTTTATAGAAATAAAAATGTTAACATTTTTATCTCCCTTTAACACCCTAATCGATCATTTTCCTTTTTTAGCTTAGACATATATGTGTTCCTAAACGGTTAACTAATATGTAGTTACCATTGCTATATATTTTAATAGAAAACCTAAAATACTAGAAGAAACATACTGGGTAAAAAAGATGCTACAGATACTCAAGTCAAGCCATGAAACACAAACCATCAGCAGAGGGCACCCAAGGCTTTCAAACAGCGTGAAGACCAGCTTCCTCCCCTCCTCCCTGCGCTCACTGTCTGCGGCAGGAGTGTAATTTGACCAAATGCTTTATTTTCACTGCTAAACCTCTCAAGAAATCTTGCACAGATGAGTAAACACATTATCAAAACACACCCTAATTTTATTGGTGGTACATCCTTCAGAAAACCCTAATGGTGACGTTTTTTAATTCCCCCCAAAAATGACAATTACTTTTCTAATTCCTCCTAGTATTGAGGAGATAAAGCAACATCGTCCAAAAAAAAGTTGTCTTTAAAAAACAGTACATTTAAGACTAAAACGCTCATTCTTTAAATAACCACGAAATCAGTAGACTAAAATAAAAATGTGAACAAAACACAAAGACTCAGCCCCACGCAGACGTTCCCCTCAAGCCCGGCCCGGCCGTACCTGCAGGGTGGGCTGGGCGTGCGTGGGCAGAAACGGCTGGCCCGGGCCAGGCAGGAAGGGCTGCCGGGGAGGGATGAAAGGCCGTGTGGGCGCTGACCCGGGCTGGCTGAAGTGCAGAATCCCCACTGGGCCTGGAGGCTGCAGGGCTGGTCTGACAGGCCTCTCTCTCGGGAACACGGGCTGCTGTCCTTGCTGACTGAACGCTGGTCCTGGCTGAGTGAACGGTAAAGGATTCTGAGCAGGAACGGGATGGCTGCTGCTAAGAAGCGTGGGAGGCGGTGGTGGCGGAGGGGGACTTCGCTGTTCCAAAAAGAGATGACCTGGGAACCTCGGTTCACCTGAAACTGAAGTGCAGTGCAGGGACATTACCTTCAGGTCAGAACGACCTTCTCAGAGTTTGAACAAACATTACAAGTGTAGGCAGGAAATTCTAGATTTTGGCTCTTACTTCTAGATTGCTTTGGCATTTTCTATGAACGATTCCCTCCTGTATATAAGATTTTCACATTTCACATATCAACTATGTCCAATCTTAGCATGTGAAATGACAGGCAGGACTGCTATGGTATGAAGTCTGACACTGTTAACAAAACCTCCTACTGGGACTCAAATTCAATTTAGGAAATACATGTGTTCAGGCACATCACCTAGTGCGGCTTCTCGTAAGTCACTGCACGCCTCAAGCTCTACACACCTCCTAAGAAGAAGGGGTCTCGCTCCTGAGGCGGGGGTGGGGCTCTCCACTGGTCCTGGAGAGGAAGTCGCGGGGGCTGACTGAAGCTGTTGGGAACAGGTCCGGGTGTATGCTGTGGGAATTCTGGAGGGCCCTGAAGAACAACAACAGGAAAATGGGATGAGAGACAGAAAAATAATCTGTAATTCTGAGAACTGTATACGTGGGTCCAAGTTTTCCTCTGAAAATGTCAAGTAATGTATCTTCTACAGTCCATCTCTCTCCCTCTCTCTCTACACACACACACACACACACACACACACACACACACACACACACAGTCATGTGTCCCTGAATGACAGGGGTACAGTCTAACAAATGCATCACTGGGCGATTTCATCACGCGAACACCACAGGGCATGCTAACACAACCCTAGCTGGTGCGGCCTACTACACACACCTGGGCTGCAGGGTGTGGACCACTGCTCCCAGGCTACATGCTGCGCAGCGTGTTGCTGTACAGAACAGCCTACTGAGACAACTGTAACACAGCGGTAAGTATTTGTGTATCTGAACACACCTAAACACAGAAACGGTACAGTAAAAATACGGCACTATAACCTTATGGGACCACCACTGTCTGTGCAGTCCATTGTTAACCAAACGTCCTTATGACCGTACATATGAAAATATAAATAGTACATTACAAAACAGGTGATTCTACCATAATGAAAGAGTCAAACATCAAAATGCAGCATCTAGAAATTAATTCAATGTTTTAATATCATTATAGCAGCACAGGAACATTATTTTTAAGCTTATTGAAATCCACGCAATTATTGACCTTCTTTCCCAGTAATCCAAAAGACTAAACGTCTACTTTGAACGCTCATGACATTTATCTTCTCAAAGATGCTGTTCTTTCCTACTTATTTAACACAACCATAAGCTACAGCCATGAAGCTGCTTTACTTCAAAAAAAAGGAAAAGAAATTCATTTTGTACCATAACAAAAATCAGCAATCTCTGACACAATAGAAAAATGTGAAATGTTTAAGAAACCAAATTACTACAAAAGAAATTAGTCAGATTCTTTTGAATAAAAAATTTTAAACAAACTCTTACAAATTAACATTTTTCAAAAACCACATGTTACTAGAATTCTATTAAAGACAAACTATTAAATAATATCCCTTTATTTTTCAAGTATTCCTGCATTTTCAAGCAGCCTTTCAAGTACTCCTAGATATTTTTTTAAATCACTGTATTTACATAAGAAGCAGCACTTAAAAAAAATGCTCACATTTTTCACTGTTCCTAAAAGAAATAATGTATTAATTATTAACTATTATCAAATTAATTTTCATTTACTGGTACCTCATTCTTTGGAAATGAGTCAATATTTCTCAACTTTTAAAAATCACTATTCTTTCTTATGAACTTAAAACTCTAAGGCCATGTCTGTCATTTTATTGCTAATACAATTAGCTACTCCCTCTAAAGGCAACATTTCATAACAACGAAAATGCTTTTTCAAACCACATCTGCCCTCCTTCTCCCTTTAAAAGTCCACTCTACCCAGGGCACAGCAAGAACAATGTAAAGTGAACACTAGCATGAACACCACCAACCCTGAAGAGACTGCTGACTACGTGATAAAAAAACAAAAACTGTGTTTAAAACACAAACATTATCCCTGGTTGTCTAGTGGTTAGGAAACACACACACACACACACACAAATATTACACCTTTATAAAAACACAAATATGAGGTACTTAGTGAAACAGAAAGTTCCAAAGCTTAAATTCTTATAGTTTTCGTTTATCAGTTTACGTGAAATCAGGGAAATCCTCACTACACCAACGTCTGACATTAGGGCGCATCACTTCTGACCCTCGATAAAGAGGTCAAGTAAGATACAACCAGCCCAGTGAACAGCAGCAACGGAGGAATGTATTTGTAAGTGGGAAAACATGCTGTACACACTCACGCCTGGGCGACCAGGCAGGACGCCCAGCACGGCAAACGGGAGGCTACTTTCTACCTGCCTGGCTCTCACAGCAGCCTCTGTGCGGAGCCAGCATTTCTCCACCCTCCCCACCGTACAGCAACCACAGTCATTCTCACAGAATCCAAATAACAGCCCCGGCGACTCCAACACAAGCCAGTCAAGTACCAATGATTTACAAGCACCGCTTCAGAATAAGGACCAAAGGGGACTCAGTGCCCTGGGTCCACTGGCAGAGCTGCTCCTGGTTGTGACTGGCAGTGACTTCTGCCACCCACTGTCCACACACGGCCCCCATGGCCTCATCAACACAGGAGATGGAAGAGATGGAAACTTGGTCCAAGGTCATACCAGGACTTTAGTATTTTTAAATCATACTATGTTCATTCAACCACATCAGAGATTTCAATACTCAAGAAAAACACGTTCAAGCTCCCACAACAGTTTATTTTACTCATGACATAAGGAAAATGTAGTGGAGGACGTTTCAACCCATATAATATAAATCCTATCAAAATTATTAAATTAGGGGACTTTGGAAAACAAATTTTTCCTTAACTTACATATGAAAATGGTGGTCTACACCCAATTCAGAAATGCGAATTCCAGAAACTTCATCACATTATATACAAACTTCCACATTCCATCTACAGTGTTACCTTGGAGAACGTTCACTCCTGTGTACATGTCTCAGCCAAAACAATCACTACAGAAAACTGGCTTCTCTTGTAACTTTTAGTACAGAAGATTCACTTTCTCCTGTCCTTGCTTCAGTCTGTGGTCACCTCCGTTTCAGGAGACACACCTGACACAGGCCACAGACGGACGCAAGGGCCCGACGTCTCCCCCTGACAGCCAGACTACAAGGGCTGGCGCACGAAAAGCCTCATGAATCGGAATCACTGAAAGCTCGTATTTCATTTAACTGGTCCATCAATGCCACTCGGCAGTCCTTCACCTGTCCCCAGCAGCGCCCGTGACGACTGCACCTCTGAGCCATCTCCCAGTACCCAGCGAACTCACTGGGTCCCCTCTGCCTGCAATGTCCTCACCACCCTCCCTGCTTTCATCCACCGCCAGCTAAGTATCATCTTCTACCACAAGTAATTTACTTGCTAATTTCTAGCAAGTCTATTTGTTTAAAAGAATATGCTACTGACGTGCTGACGCGCTTTCGGCCGTGAGTAGTCCACATACTCCCGAGCTCCCACGGCATTCGCGCCCTCAGTCACCACTGCGCAGATGCTGACGCCAGCCGACAAAAGAGCACACACTGGGGGGTGTCAGAAAGGAAGACGGGAAGGGTAAAACTGACTTTCCGAGGGGCGAATCTTTTGGGGCTATTTCCACTTAACCCTTAAATACTTTTATTATATTAATAGCAGGAAATGAGCATCACTCAGTGTGAAAACTTTTTATCAATTCACAACTATTTTACCAATTTCAACAAAGGGTAAAGAAAGCTTCCTTTACCAGGCATTCAGAAAGACTGCATGATCACCCCTTTCTGGTGTGACTAGCTCCAGGGCACACTTGGTTTCACAGGACCCACCTCTGCTTTATCATCAATAGTGGGCCCTCATGGACCAGGTGCAACCAAATCCTGGAAATTTCATCTCCTAAACCTCTCCAATCGCTGCCCACTTCTCTCAATTGTGGGGTTTGTGAGGGCTGAGACCAGGCCTGTCTTAGACATCAGTGTATATGTACATGCTTGGCCTGGTGCCTGGCACACAGGCGGTCATACATATTTAATGGACGAACTAACTGCCTATTTCTAACAGCAAGGTACTCCCCCAGCCTCATATGCTCAGCCTGGAAGTACTGCCGCACGTTGCAAAACCAGCTGCCCACAAAGCACAGGTGCGTGCTGCATGGCCAAAGGGAGGAAGTGAGGAAGGCGCGGTGTACTGACCCGGGCCTTGGGCAACGAGCCTCGCAGGGCCCCGGAGCTGAACAGACGCGAAGCACACACGGTGCACCAGGCCAAGATCCGGGAAGCTCACTGGTATAGAGACAGAAGAACAAAAGAACCTAATTCTCTGGCTTACTGTAAGATAGAAACACTGTTAATTTCTATTCTAAATATGTAACGTCACTGGAGAAGAGGAGTGAGAGGAACATGCAGACTGCCTTCTTCACCTTGGGACCACCTCCCCATTTTTTAGAAACAGCTGTTCCTCGAAGAAATGGAAAGCGGCATACAGTCTGTGGTGTCCACTCCCCACCCAGCTGTGAAGGGCACAGCCCAAGCCAGTCTCTCATTCTCTGCCACAGATCTAAGTTAAGAGTGATATGCCTGCAAAATGCAAGGCACTCAAAAAACCATACGGGTGGACTTGAGTCAAGTCCTCTTACTCAAAAGCTGGTGCTCAGCAATCATCACTCACCCACACATACAATATTAGCAAGGCATTCTTACAGGGTTCAAACTATAAACATAAACACAGGTCAACAAATGAGGACTAGCTCCTTAAGACAGAAACTGTCCAAGGAAAAGCGAAACCCAGTAGGAGCAAGTTTTCATAATGGCAAAACTCTCCACCCATACAACATGCTATGTAATTTTCTGAATTTGCCCAAGTCCTAGAAAATGGCTTTATATCTAAGGACGGAAGTTAATAGAAAAAATGAAAATAATTATCTTGTTCGTGTTGCAGGAACACGAATGCTAAACAAAATATAAATCCGTATTGATGCTATTTGGCTTTATATAAACTTGAGTCCCCATGCTCCCCCTAAAGGAGAGAAACTGCTAGAGCTCACCACGTTTGTGCCCTCGTCTTCCTACAAGCACCTCGAGGCTACAGCACCCAGCTCCTGCAGGGCAATGTGGCCAGGAGACCCAGTTCTGGCAAACAGAATGTGGGCAGAAGAAACGTGTGCCAGGCTGACCCTCAGGTCGGCAGAAGCAGGGCTCGAGATGAGCATCTGTGTCCCTGACTATGTGAGAGCTTCAGGGAAGCAGGACAGGAAGGGGACGGAGTGGAGCTAAGACACAGTTTCAGGTAAAAGTCCATGACTTTGGCCCGATCCTTAAAAGAGGCTCAGAGCACATATCACACCCAGACTTGTGGGCCGGGGGTGCAGAAGGCTGTGGGGGCTGGCCTCTCTCTTCCCTCCCACTGTGTCAGGCAGTCCTTGGAGAAACAGCAGCCATCAGTAAGAAAGCATCTACAGCAGCTGGGGGACACAGTACTGGTGCACAGAGGGGCGCAGGGACGCCCCAGGGTGTCCAGTGCAGGAGCATCAGCGGCAAGAGACTAAGATCACAGCCTGGACTCTCAGTGGCTTGGCACCGTCAAGTATGTTTCCCACTCAAATGACCATCCAGGCCCTATGCAAACTGGGCTCCCCACTCTGGGCCTCAGAGGCTCTGCATTCACCAGCAGCTGGGAAAGAGTGAAGAGTGTTCTCGGGAGGCCTCCGGCTCACCGACGGCACTGCTCCTGCTGGCTAACAATCACTGGCGGCCTCCCAGCAGACCCACAGCCCCTGCGCTCTCTCATTTAACCCCTATCACAACCCTATGAGGTAGGAATTCTGCTCACAGAAATCTTCTGTTTAAATAACTTCCGCCTGGTACAAGGTTACAAAGCAGCAGAGCCTGAATCCAAACCCAGGCTGTCCACCTCCAGAGCGCGTACGTCTACACACTGTGTTGTGTGTTACTTGTTAAGAACAGCAAATGGTGGGGATTTTTTTTTCACGTTCCCTAATGAGTCCCAAAATTCCATGGCTGGCTGGTACACATAAAAAAATTAGCAGTTACCACCTCATCAACCCATGACAGACTCATAAAAGAGGTTAAGAGCAGAGACGCTATCTAAGATTAAGAAACAGTGGACCCAAGGTGAGTAAACAAGGAAATTTCTGACTTTGGAGGTTGGTTAAATAGAGTAAGAATGGGACAAGAGGGTTTTGAGATAGTGGCCTGGGCATGACACAGGAGAGATGTGATTACCTGAAGCAGCCAGGTAAAGGGCAGTAGGGGTATTAAGACCGGGATATGAAATCCACAGGGCCAAAATAAAATAAGCTAAAATACATGCTGATCGTCGCTGAGGAGGGAGGCTGGCACAGGGAAAGGGACCAGGGACCACAATAATGATAAATAAATCAAATCCAATCAGGAAGAAGTCGGGATGGTTCATTTTCCAAGATGACAAATGCCTGCATATTGACCAAGTGCTGGCAGGAATTTTAAAAAGCGGTGAGTAGTGCAAAACACTATTCAGAAAGAAATTCAATGACTGATCCACGAAATACACCGGAGTGAAGGAGATCACCTCTTGGGCAATGTCAGATACTGGACACGGGAGAGAACATCCAGGCAGATGTGCTGCTGCCACTGCTCTATTAAATAAACTTTAAAACTTTAAAGTTGCAAGATCCTAAAAGGTCTACTGTTATCCACATCTTTTTTTAAATAGAAGAGAAGTACAACAAATAGGTCTCGCAAAGCTCACAGTGCCACTTTTCCCTTGTTCTCTAATTATACTATCTAAATTCTGGCATACGTTTTAGCCACATGGAAAGATGGCCAATTGCTCACCTAATATAAATTCTCACTTCCTCCTTAGTAACAAGAGCCTTAATTATATTCAGGATAACACTGTGCCTAGCTAAAAACTCTTATCTTCCAAGTTGTAACAACAGTGAGCACGTCACAAGGGTCTGGCCAACAGGAGCAGCCATCGGCTGCGGGATGGGCTGCCTCAGTGAGCCTGCACCTCGGCCCCCACCCCTTTTCTTTCGGCCTGGTATACACACAAACGCATGCAGGGGAGGGAGGGATGGATGGATGGATGGATGGATGGATAGAAAGAAAATATGGGTGCCTGATAACATCCCGGAGCTGCTACACCAGCCCAGAATGTCCTCATTTTTAGGCAAAAAATAAAACACCTGGCTTGGTTTTTTAAGTCGCTGTTAATTGAGTTTTCTGTTACATGCAGCCCCACTCACATCCTGACTTGAGCAAACCAAGTACAATATTGTATCTGACACAAATACAGCTCCAACAAACAGGCAGACAAGTCGTTCCCCCTTTACGGGATAAAGAATTCCGGTTTAGAGAGTTAAAATGAATTAATCAAGGTTATATTGTCGGTGAAGACAACTAAGAACAAGAACCCACATTCTTGGACTTTTGTTTTATAAACTGTTCTTTTCATCACAGCATGCCGCTCCTGCGGAGGCAAATCTGTCCCAGGCAATGCCACGTAAGACATGGTTCCCAAGTCTGACACTCACTGCACGAGAGGTTCTCTTGACGTGATCATTCCTTTACTAACTTCTATCATTTCACAGGAATAAAGGAGAATAAAGGAGAATGAATTAACAATTCCCTCTACCAAATGCAGAATTATTTTAAAACTGTTAGTGAGTTGTGAATACCTCACTTAACAGAACTTTCAGTACTAATGTCATTCTACCTTTTGAAAGAAAAGACTACTTTAATCCTTTCAAATAATTGCTCTAGTTTGCTTTTCTTCTTATCCCTTTAAAAATCCAAGGTGAGAAATTATCATTCTTCCTCATAAAATTCTTATACCAATAGTACTTTCAATTTTTTGCATCTCGTGTTAATTACATGATGTTATCTATATTAATCCTATTCAGGAAAAACTGATAACTTCAGTTAAAAAAAAAAGACGAAAAACTTTGCATAAATTGCTTAGCACAAAGTTAATCATATAAAGCCAAGAATAAAAAGGCTCTAACAGCTATTATGTGACTTATCAGCTTCCCTAAAAGGGTCAGTCAGTATATTTTAATAAGACTAATTAAATACCCTTAACAATGTCATTGAAACTTCATGAATCTTTCAATAAATTACAACCTTTCCATACAACATGTTTTCCTTTATTAATCTCACTTAAAATGCAAAGAACTATACGACAAACCAACACTTAAGAATACCTCTCAGTTAATTCTGATTAAATGGGTTAAATGCACAGAACAAAGGCCACTAGTGACCCCAACATGATTAAAATTACCGCCTTCGATCACAGTGTTTTAATCCTCTTATTTCAGTATTCTCCATAGATTTTCTCTATCAGGTTGTGCCTTGTCTAAATACCTATATTCATTTTCCTAGAAGGTATTTTTATTCAGATGCATTCTAAACATTTTAAAGAAGCATATACCCAGTGCCAAGAACTAGGTTTCATACTGGGGGAATAAATCACCACATAAAATGTAAATACATTAAGATAATGCTATCGGTTCAAGCAGTGAAACAAGATCGCCTGCGAGCTAAAAAAAATTTTTCTTTAGTCCAAAATACTGCTTATGGCGAACGATTATTTACATGATTTCATAAAATGAAAACCTCTTTATTCCTGCACCACCCCACCCAATGACTGGCCCTGCCGCAGTAAATTCCCTTCAGTCTTTAGTGAGGGCCACGGTCTCACATTATGATTCAACTTATTGGATTCCAGCTTTTGTCCTCAGTCTACTGAGGTGCAATTTAATATTCAGGGAGATGAGAATTAAGAGAATGGACTTTAGACACAGGTAGTACCTTGGTTCTGGTCCTGCTTCCTGCACCCAGTTATGGGAACTTAAGCAATTTAATCTAAGACTCAGCCTCCCCATCTGTAAAATGGAGAAAATAGTGATACCTTTGCTCCACAAGAATGCTGAACACAAGCTCTGAGCAAAACCTGGAAACTAGAAACCACTCACTTTTTTTATTTACCACCGATCGTCAACAATAAATGCTCTAGGAAGATTGTACTTTCTCATTCAAAAAAAAAAAAAGAACTGAATAAAAAGCAAAGCAGTAAGTATTAGCTGTATCAAATGAAAACATACCGTTTGTCTCAAAATTCTAATGCGCGAATACACTTACCATATGACCCACAATCCCACTCCCAGGCATTTACTGAAAACTTAATGTTCACACAAAAAGCTGTACACAAACGGTTACAGCCAAGACTGGAAACAACGCAAACGTCCACCCAGTGACTGGATAAGCAACCGTGCTACATCCATACACTGGAACACCACCTTGCAATAAAAAAGGACAAACCACCAACTGGTGCGACAAAACGGGTAGATCTCGAATTTGTTATGCCACAAGAAAGAAGCCGGACTCTAAGTGAAGCGTGCTGTATGATTCTCCTTATATGACAAAATCACAGCACCAGAAGACACGCGGCGGCTGCCAGAAGCTGGGCAGAGAAAGGAACCGAGCACAGGCGCGGTGTGGGATCTCGGGGGCAGGAGTGCTCTCCACCTCCATCAGTCAACAGCCACAGACCCATGCAGCAAAAGGACTAAATTTTCAAAGTCAAAAAATTCTTCTTTTGGAAGATTTTCTTTTTGATGTTTTATAATAAAATAGGACCTTGGGCTGTCAAAGACTCCTGGGAAAATAAATATTAAAACAAAAAAATCTGCTGTGCTTAGCAGGATACATCACTAGAAACATCAGAGATTTTCTTGGCACAGAGAGGAGTTCCAAGACTTTGAAACTTTGTGTTACCGTCCAACATTTCATAGGCAAAATTAATAAACCGCACATGGGCAAACTGTACGTGAGTTTAAGTCTAATATACCACGCTATATATCTGAAGAGAATGTACAGAAGTGTTCACATCAATGTAATGGATCTACTTAGCCATTAAACTAAACACAGTCATCCCTCAGTATCCTCGGGGGTGGGCTCCAGGGCCCCCGAGTACACACAAACCGTGCAGGGCCAACTGCAGGACGTGAGCATATGAAAACCTGGCCCTCTGTATACGCGCTTTTGCATCCCTAGGATACTGTATAGCTTCCGCTCGTGTTTGCTTGGAAAGAAGCCACGTGCCACTGGGCCGGCCCAGTTCAAACCTGTGCTGTTGACCGTCGACTGCAGTTTAGGACACACTTTAAAACAGCAGTACTTACAAAGCAGCTGAACGGCTCTAACAGTCATTCTACAAGAAACCGACTTTATATGATTTTGGTGAGTATTCCCTGGCCTTTGAGTTATTAGTGTGGACTTTAACATGCTGACTGCCACACTAGAAAAAAAAATTTTTCCTTGAGGCCACAGTGCTTTATTATGAAAACAGAATAAAAACTTTGGAAACAAAATGATCCTTTCTAATTTAATGAAATATTTGTTATTGTTTATTGTTTTCTGTATGTGAGTTATATACAACTTGAAAAATAGTTCTTGCGGCTCCCAAGGTGAAGAGACATGAGCGTTACATATCCTTCAGGTGGGCCCGGGCTCAAAACTAGCGTGAGTTAAATGCAACTCACACGGCAGTTAATGAGTTAACCCAGCCTCATCTCTATCCAACACATGCCATGCACGCTGACAGAACAGCAAGTCAAGTGAAAGGGTTACTGAATTTGATAAACCACCTTCTTTAATAGCTGTTACCACAGTGTTTAGCTGCTCCTGTTACTGATGCAGATGGGAATTCATTGATATGATTAAATTTGATGGTATGATAATGTATGGTAATCACGATTAATCAGAAACCGACTACCAAGTGGAGGATGTTGGGTATTATGTCACCTGCATTTTAAACTGCATTCTTTCCTTGCAAGCCTGACAATATTTGACAGCTAGAAGTATCTCCTACCACATTCGCCTGTTACTACTTATAGATCTGGTAAGAGAAAATGCCCATCATTTCTTCCTTAAGTGCTAATAATTACAAAGCATTGCGGGCCATGCTGTAAAAGCAGTAAGCACTCAAAAGCTAGATTTTCTTTCCTGGATGGAATAAAGTCTGGATTCTCATCTTGCAAAGGCTATGATCAGAAAGAAATGTGATTTGATGCAGCGGTCTCATCAAACATGATTTGCATGAAACGGCACAGAAGACATATCCAGGAAGTGTCAATCACCACCACCTGATACCACGGACCACACTGCAGTCCAAACTACCTGTGACGTGCTGTAACTACAGAGTAAACGCAAATGCAAATTTCACTTGCTGGGTCAGAGTAATAATGTAATTGCTAAGAAGACACATTTAAACTTAAAAGTATAGTTCATTTTTAATTTCAACAAAGAGCACTAAGAAATTATTCAGTAGCCAAATTACTTGATACAAAATATCATCATTTACCCAACACACAAATGCAAAATCAAAGGACTAAATAGGTTTTAAAGTACCCTAGGTCAAGAATTTTTAAAATGTTGAGTTACTTGGGAGATACATATATGCTTAAAAACAGCAGCTGCACTGAAAATGAAAACAAATTAGTGTTGCAAAATCTCTAAGCGACATTTTAAAATATTCCAACAATTGACATTTTGTGTCACCTTTTAAAGTGGGCAAACAGTAACAATTGTAACAAAAATTGTATTAAAAACAATACAAATCTCTTTGAGGACAAATAGATGACTGGAAAATATACCTATGGATAAGAAAAGGACTTGTAACTTTACATTAATGACAAAAACATCGGCTATGTAGAAAGCCGATTCTCTTTGTAGAAAGAGAAATAAATTAGACTAACTTGTAAAACACAGAACATTTATAATTGAAAATAGAATTCAAATAAAAACAACTTTAAAACAAAACAACAAAACAAAACAACTTACTTTCAGAAAAGGAAACAAACTAGTCTCCCACTTCCACTTCCTTATTTGAAGGAAAAAATCACCAGTGTTTTGTGAAGTTGCATTCAAAGGTCCTGACGTGAACAGAAACGCGAGTGGACTAGCGGACGGCAGGAAACCAGACAGAAAACTGGACAGAGTGAAGGGCAGAGAGGAGGCCCATCACTCACACAGGAACGTGCCCATTAGCTCACGGAAGTACATATTCACAACTCAACTTAAATAACGAGACATATTTTACATGTGGAAGATTAATATTCTAAAATGAACATGAGTATGAAAAATACTCATTCTCTGATATGCCATCAATGAGATATGTTTTATAACTGCAAAAATAGATTCATAATTCTGATTTGAAAAAATAAAATGGTCAACAGTAATAAAGGCTTGAGTGAGAAGAAACGTTTCAGAGTTCCACACTAATAGCTGTAACTAAAATTAAGTACATGAATCTAATTTTCAGATGGAAGCCTAAATCACAAAGTGCTTCACAGAATTCCTTAAATGAGTGACTAGCGGTCAAAATCCCATCTGAGTACAAAGAACCAGTGGCTCAAGTGCCAAGAGATAAAGGAATTTTTCCAAAATGATCAAAAATAAGAATCCTTTTCTTAAGACATTTATCATTTTGACATTCACATCTTTGTTTTAAAAATTGTTTATTCAATCTCAAATATTCATTAACAAGAAATAAAAATATTAGTCTTATTATGTCAAGCATAGCCTAGAATACCAAATTTTGGCCTAAGATTTGAATTTTTAAAAATAATTTTTAATAATTTAAAATAAATTTACATACTATTAAAAATACTGTTTCATATTAAGTTGCCTTGGGTTCTGTTGATTTTTACTTAAAAAACTAGAGGCATCATCACTTAGCAAAATTTCTAGACATATTAAGTATTTCTAACGTTTTCATAAAATTGTTAAAAAAACTGAATTTTTTCTTAAAAAACTACTTTCTTAAAAGTTTACCATTGCTGGGGAAGAGAGAAGAATGTATCGTACACCCTTTAAAATTTAGAAAACTAGCGGTATTTCTGTCTATGGTCTGCCTTTGTTTACTCTTTAGTCAAGTGGGTACAGAGCTCAATTCTGTAATTCAATGCAAATTCACATATGTAGTCCTCAAAACAATAAAAAGGAGTAAAAAATATAAAAATTAAAACATACACCCCTTCTCCACGCTACTCATTCTATGTAGGGCTCCTAATAAGTGGCAAGAGAACTCAATATTAAATTCTCGTGTACATTCATTCAACAACAGTATACTCATGCCTTCTGCGCACAAGGCCAACTGGCTACATCTACACCACCAGGCACAAGATGGCGGGGACTCTGTGCATGAGTTTATCCATGGACATTAACAAGACATCACACAAATACTAAAACCTACAACTCTGCCGTGAGGAAGCCACATAGGCACTACGAATGAAGCTATCAACAGAACATACCCATGCTAGGAGCAATGAGAATGCCTCTGAAGGGTCCTAAGCAGAGGAAAAGGAAGATCACAATGAACCCTGATTTGCTCCATTTGCAAATTTCATGAAAACTGGTGCACACATTTCTGAATTCAAATCTACTTTTGTGTACCAAGGAAGTACACTGATTCAAACAGAGCCTGTGATGAATGTGAGGTTAGGCTTCCCAACGTATGTGTTTGTGTGCTGTCGTTTTATAAAGCAAGATTTAGTTTAGAGAATCCTGACTGAACCCCAACTACAGAAAAGCACCAGGACAGAAAATGAAGGGCATCCAGCCATACATAAGAAATCTCCAAAGGGCTTTGTTAAGCCACCACAATACTGTCTTCACTACTTTTTAAAAATTTTACTCAAGTGAAAATTAGCTTCAGGACGTAAGTGAGGCTTCATTTAATTATTCTGCTTCATTTTACAGTTTAGGAACTAGCACTGCGTAGAGCACGTGGCACTAAGGGCATCCTCATTAAATGTTTACAAAATTAAATTCACATTCATAGCACCCAAGTTTAATCGAGTAGTAGAAAAAAAATAATTTTACTCAACAAAGATCTGGCTTACAAGTAAAATGACAGGAGACAGTCTCCCCAACAAAGCTTTGATGGACCTTTTAAAAACAGAATACCTCCATTGTCATTTTTTTAAAAATAGATTCCACATTTGATTATCTTCTCTAAGGGAGAATAATTTACAGAAGTAAGCAGAGCACAACATTTTCTAGACCACAACTTCACTGTAACTCCAGCATTTGGGGCTTAAAGAAAGGTGCTGAACAGTGGTAAATACCTGACCTGAAGAGACCATTTCTCAAATTATATCATACACATACTAATTTCTAGCCCAACCACTTCCTATCACCCACACACGCTTCCCAACTCAAAAACAAAACATTATGCCTTGCGGAAACTTTTCCCATATGCCTTGCAATTCAACAATACTTACTATCCTTAGAATACCAGAACTTAAAAATAAGTTCAATTTCTCACAAAATTGTTCTTTTATTAAAACTGTTCATTATCCTCTTGTGATATCCTCAAAGTATTGTGAGATTTTCCTTCTAGTATCAGATATAAGTACATCTGTACAACTGAAAGTAAATGAAAATTTCAAGTGACTATTCTAATTTCTCTATTAGCAAATGCATTTTTACAAAAATATTAATGACATAAAACATTGCTTTATGTTAATTTCTTAAATTATAACTTACTTTTCACATCAAATTTTATCCCCATAACACAAATAAAACAGGAAACAGGTCCAACAGTGATTTTAACAGATGTTCAGTTCTGAGACAGAACAAAAAGTACTCAAAATGTTTGTGCTTTATAATAACTAGCAGATAAATGCCCCCACAAGAAATACATTTAATGACTAAAACCATACATGCTTATCACGAGTAATGCAATTATTACTTAAATTTATAAAAATAATTTTTAAAACTTGGTAAGTAATCTAAAGAAAAAATTAGCTAAATATAAGGAAATGAAATAAAAAAGAACCAGCTTCAAAAATCAGATTATAATTCATAAATAATAACTACACATCAAAGAAGTTTCTAAAAAATACTCTGAAAGTTAAATCCAATACTAATTTTTTGTGAATAATCACCTGATTGTACACTCACATCCTTCATGTAAACCTTTCTGCTAAATGCCATATATAAACGTTACCCACTGAATTATCCAAGTTCAACAGTCAAGCAGGCCATTTGAGTATTTCCTGAAAATCATATTGTTTAGCCAAATAAGACTATCTCTGCTTTACATAAAAATCACGTTACGATTTTACAGTCTGGTACATTTTTCCCCACACTTTTTAAAAAGACCATGTACTCACTCATTTAACAAAACCATCAATGAACTACTAATCAAACCAAAAATTCAAACAGAATAAAAATGTATATATTTAAACAAATGCAACTAGTTAACAGACATTTCTCTTCCAGCTAAAATATTTTAGAAGAATGGACAAAATTACGGAAAATACAGAAAGCATGCGGGCCTGTGTACGTACAAACGAGGTGGGGCAGTGAGCAAGGCGGGAAGGAGAGGGACTGTGTGCTTTCTTTTAAAGGTATTTTAAAGTGACAACCTTCATTTTAAAAATAAAACCAATGGCTCATTAAGACCTTGGAGGTTCTTTTAAAAATCAAGTAGCGATCTCATTTGTATTTGCTAGAATTTCATGCACACACCTACACACGTACAAATGCACATGTGCCCCCCCCACACTCTAATAAAGCAAAGCCCTTTCCCACTTAACATAGGGCAATAATAAAATCAAAATTCATATTCTTTAAGATGAAAGACATTCTACTGATGATCCTGATTCAACAATTTCACAGTTAAACAAAATTAATTCTACTCCCAAAAATCCACTGACCTTAAGCTTTTAACAAACATTTTCTACTGCAGAGATTATTGTCAATATTTACAAATCCTTAAAATTATATTTGGCTGGAACCCCTTGCATTTGCTATATTAATATTGCTTAGTAAATGTATGCTCATCCCTCTCGGAGCAGAAGGAGCAGCTGCTACTCACTGGGAATCTCTGGGGTCCCACCGCAGGTCTCGGCTGGCTGGGGACCGGCAGTAAGGGCACTGCAAGAAAAACACCTGGCATTACACATAGTTTCACTCAACACCCAAACCCGCTGGAAAAGGAAGACAACATATGAAAGTTAATATAAAATACGTACCACCGTGTGTACCACATATACAATAACACTTAAGCCAAGCATTTAGTATTCTCAACAGTTCCATAAGAGAAAGGGAGAGAGCCAAAGTCTCCTTTTCAGCATACGGTAATAGCGCAACCAGAAGCTTAAATCTCAATAGTGAACCACTAATTCAGAATTAAAATCACCTTGCAACAAAAGACAGAATTCCTCTGTAATAAAAACCTGGTTTGTTTTTCACATCCTTATCCAGGTTACGCAGCCTACTGAACCTCAATATTTTTCTGCCCCAATTATATACAGATTTAAATTTAAATCCTCTAGAATCACGAAAGAGAGAGGAGGGAAGGAGGAAGTGGGGCAGGCAGAGAAGGGAAAATAGCACACTCCAGGAATGTTACCAACAACAATCTACTGAACAATCCACTGTGCCAACACTTTGTTAATTTTTGTTTTAAACAAGCAGAACTTCCATCAATCTACCAGAAGAACAAGGAATCAAATCATTTTTAAAGACATTTCATAATAGGGAAGAAGCTAGATGTTAGTTTCACATTTTAGGGCTAAATCAGATGTGTCTAAGTTCTTTAAAACTTACTGATCTTGATTTTGAAAAAGAAAACTCACCACTTACGAGCTCGCTATGTTTCTCATTAAAATGTGCTGGCAGATGCACCTAAGAAGCTCTCACATCCTCAGGTGTTATGGGCTCAAGTGTGTCTCCCCCAGATCCTGACGCAGATCAGTGTGTTGAAGCTAAGCCCCGGTACCTCTGAACGTGACTGCATTTGGAGAAAAGGTCTCTAAAAGAGGCGACTGCAGTCAAATGAGGTGTTTGCGGTAGGCCGTAATCCAACCTGACCGGTGTCCCTATGAGAAGGGGAGATTCGGACACAGACAGTGTGCACACAGAGGGAGACCACGTGAAGAGACGAGAAGGTGGCCATCTACAAGCCAAGGAGAGAGGCCCCAGAAGGAACCAGCCCTGCCCACACCTCGATATGAGCCTTGCGGCCTCCAGAACTGTGAGAAAATAAATCTCTGTTGTTTAAGACCCAGGTCTGTGGTACTTTGTCACGACAGCCCCGGCAAACTAACACACGTCAGGTAAAGTTTATAATGTAGCAGCATATTTTTAAGAAGGTTCTGGTAAATGAGAAATAGATGATACATCTTAGGAGTCAATCGAAATGACTTTAAAAATAGAATGTTAGTATAAATTATTTTTTATTTACTATAATTAATTAAGGAATTCCATACATTAAGCCTGATAATTAACATCATAATTCCACAGGTTCAATTTCAAGAGACAGAACATATGGGCCTGCGTCACTGCGTGAAGAAACACAAACGTCAGATGAGATCAGGCGCGTTCAGGGTGGTATGGCCATAGATGAAACACAAAATGTGACTGAGAAAAACCTACTTTTACAAGATGTAAAAATGGCAGAAGTCGATCCCTCCCGTGAGAGACTAATTCAACAAATCAAAATTTCAAAATTAGAGTCGGTCAACTTGGAAGACTTCATATAAAACAGAATCTACCCCTCCAATTCAATACAGCTAGTTGTACATCAATTATGCATCTGAAGCTAAATATCAGACTGTACAGAGAGACAAAACCAGATTATCTCTAACCTCAGAAGATCTCAATGAATGTGAGAAAGAAAAAAACTACATTAAATACAAAGACACAATTTTAAGATTAAATACCAAATATAAACTACCCAGATCTTCAAGAACTCAATCATATGTACTACTTATATTAACGTAGAATGTACATGTCAATACCTATCAAATAATTCCAGTACAATCCAAGACAGAAATGTTAAGCCTCTTTAACTGGGAGAATGAGAGCAAGAAGTCGAGGTGGGGTGTCTGGGAACAGCGTGACGGAGAGGAATGGATCTCTTACACAGAAGCCTCTGATGAGCTGTAATTCCCATTTTTCTCTTGGGGGGGAGGGGAATCCGTGTAAAAAAAAAACGATAGAAGAGAAAGAGAGCAACAGTTGACAAAAGAGAGCGGCTGAGGACAAGGTGACAGGAACAGAGCAGACACCTGGCCGGGCCCAGGCAGAAGCTGCTGGCTGGGTCAGAACGTGCGGGCGTCTGTCCGCACGCTCTCCCAGACGGGCCTCGCGGGCGCTGGGTCTCCAGGCAGGAGGACGAGGCTGCCCAACTGCTTCCCTGCACCACCGTGAGCAGAAGAGAATTTAAAATGTGTGATGTCAGAGATCCGTCCAGCCGAACCTTAAACCTGAATATTTTATACTTAATTATTTATACCCTTGTCCCACACATTCTATGGACTAAGATTAAGTTTTCAATTCATCACAATAACTGTAATAGTGAAAATCTGGAAACAAGTTAAATTTCCATAAAAACTGGCCTTAAATAAATAACAATATAATGGGACACTCTTCATCCTCAAAAAGAAAATATGTGCCATCAGAAAAAGATGTTCATGTTGTTAATTTTTTAAAAAAAGATTTCTGAATGAACTTTCATCTGCGTGTGGCTCTGAGAATCACTGGTTTGATCTATTATATCTATATCTTACATGTACAGCAGACATCTTGATATTCAGCCTCTCACGAGGAACCGGGGATTTCTCATGTAAGCTCATTCGCTTACTGCCCAATAAACAACTGCTTCAAAAGCGTCGCATATCTGTGCCCAGCAAGGACAATCTTCCCTCTCCCCTGGGTCAGCGTACAGAGCTCCGAAGGTCAGAAGTGTATCAAAGAGAAGGAACATGTGGCACCGAATCTCCCGGCTTCACGGTGGAACAAATCTAGCTGGCTTTAGAGTTTACATTTTCGTGCCTGAAGGACATGTTAGGGTTTCCTTATAGCTTTACCACTCTGTAGTTCTAATACTACCTTACGTCTGTTAAGCCAAAGAAAATCTGTTCATCTTACCGAATGCCAGTTTTCCACTGAATTTTACAAGGAAATACGTAACAGTAACAGATGCCGCCAGAAGTAAAATTATTCTGACAGATCAGATTGACTGCAGTTCCAAGTTTAGGGCAACAACTGCAGATAACATGCAAAGGATTAATTTAAAGAGAGCCGCCCTCCCCGTCCACGCAGGCAAGCGTCCACTCGTTCACTCATCCCACAGCTACTGAGGGAGACGGACGCTGTGCTGACCCCACACGCTCAGGGGCATGGAAGAGGGGCAGGGCCAGGGCGGAAGAGCTGTGACTGCACACAGGGACACGCCATGGAGTCAGTCGTCAGAAGGGCCTAGGAAGACCCGAAGAGGAGCCATCGTGCTCTACAACCTCATGTTTCTCTGCCGTGCCGAGTGGCCTGGAAGAGTGGTCTCTGCCAGTGGTGACCTGCAGACCCTGTCAAGGGGAGTCCCTAACCTCCCACTCAGGGCCAGCCTGTCCCCATCACAGCCCCCACCCCAAGGCTACAGCACAACTTCATAATGCTTCTGACCCTGTACATTAGCATGGGAGGCAGCCAGGCCCAGTCCAAGGCCACTGGCCATCTCCCACACCCGAAGTCCTGTCTTAGGCTTTTCTCAACTTCCAAAATCTCTCTACCATATATCCCTTGGAATAACAAGTCCCCAGTCCATC
Organism: Lepilemur ruficaudatus; assembly: GCA_963574885.1. Classification (NCBI taxonomy): domain Eukaryota; kingdom Metazoa; phylum Chordata; class Mammalia; order Primates; family Lepilemuridae; genus Lepilemur; species Lepilemur ruficaudatus. The sequence goes on along the minus strand of CAUYRT010081135.1, from coordinate 11,287 downwards.
AGCAGAATCTGTAACATCCCTCAGCGCTGTCTCCTTCTTGCTCTCCTGAGGCAGCTGTCCTTCTCCCACAGCCTCCTCCAACGTGCGGCTGTCCTTCTCCCACAGCCTTCTTGCCAGGGGGCTGGAGGTGGGTGGGCTCCTTCTGGATCTCACTGCTGACTCCAGACCCCAGCCTTAAATCCCACGGTGCCAGCTAACATCCCCCAGCACCCCACAGCCCTGCTCGTGTCTCAGGGAGTTCAGCTTCTGGCTCACAGCCAGTCTTCAACGCTCATTCCCTCTGAATAAACGCGGAAGTGACCCTTCCTGTGCCTGCCTCTGGGGTCCGTGCCAACTCGGCCTCCATTCCTCGTGGCCATGTTACCAATGACTGCCACCTTTCTCTCCGCCACCTCCACGCAGCCCGAGTCTCTGCACTGCCTTCTACCTTTCCACCTCACTCCCTCTAGGACCTGGATTCGAAGAGTCCTTCGACTCTCCAGGGATCTCCGTTACTGCCCCGAGCCCCGGGTCCTCCCTCCACCTGCACCTGCCTTACCCCCACAGTCCACCATCAGAAGCATGGTCCCCCACTGCTTCCTCGTAATCCCACTGTCCGTTCCACACCTGCCACACGTCGGTGAACCCCACCCGGAGAGAGGCACAACCATGCAAGTTGGTCTTGCTTTAAACCCAGGACCACAAGCCTCCAGTGCTCAACCCCGCTATGCTGGGGCACGGCTGCTCTCCGACCCCTCTCGAGGATGACCCCGTTGCTTCTCTGTTCAGATCTTCAACACGGCCTCCCTCCTCCCCACTCCAACTGCTCGCTACTCCCTGAGAAAACTTAAGTGTCAGAAAGAACTGACACCACACTCCTCCACCTACCCACCCCATGTCCAGGTCTCAGCCGTCTGCCCCAGCTACAGAGGACACCCCGCTCCCCCGTCTCAGCAATCCCGCCTCTGTGCACAAGGTCCCGGCCAGGACAAGTCTCATCCACAAGAGCGATCTTTTTTTTCCTTCTCAACTAGCTCTTTCCTGTAAGTGTGCGATGTTACTTTTCCCATCTTAAGACAAAAACTTTCCCGCGAGCCCACTTCCTCCCAACAATTACCACCCAACTTCTGTTTGAGCAAAACACGGCCAAAGCCTGTCAGTAAATGATCTCCAGTTCTGCACCCCATCTCAGACAGGCTTACACCTCCTCCCCGCCACCAAGCACACAGCCCGCCCTCGCCCTCCACACGTCCCCCTCTGCTCCCCGCTCTGTGGGCCCACCCACAGCCCCAGTTCTGTGTCGAGTGCCCCGGGTGCCAGTCCCTGGTCTCCCCCCACACAGGCGCCCTCCGCTAGGGCTCTCACCCAGGTGCAGGCTCTAGATCCATCCACATGCCAGCAACCCCCGACTTTGTCCCTGGGGCCTACACACTACACCTGAACACTTAGCTGACTGCCTACGAGACACCTCCACCTGCATGTCTGCCAGGTATCTCAAATTTCACACACCTGAAACAGAACTTCCGGTTTCCCTCACCTCAGGTGACAGTAACTCCGTCCCTCCAGACGCTCAGGTGCCTTGGCATCGTCTTGCCTCCTCTCTGCCTCTCACACCCATCCAGTCCATCAAGTAAATCCTGTCCGCTCCGTCTGCCAACCACACCCAGCACCTGACCCCTCGTCACCCTCCCTGTTGCCACACTGACCTGCATCACCATCTTTGCCACCTGCACTTCTGCAGGCTCCTCCTAGCTAGACAATGGCCTTCACCCTGGCCACCCTACAGCCTACTTTCAACACAGCAACAGATGATCCTTTTAAAACGTTTGCTCATCCCTCTGCTCAAAGCCCTCTAATCACTGCTCATGTCACCAGAATAAAAACCAAAGTCCCTAGGATGGGTCAGAGGCCTGAGTTCTGTGTTTCTTCTCTGCTTTTACCGCCCCACTAAGTCATGCTGGTCTCCTTCCAGGCATGCAAACACAGGCACGGTCTCACCTGTGTACCTGCTGATGCCACGGCCTGCAGGTCATGCTGCTAACTTCCTGACATCCTTCAACTCTCCCCTACTGAGGGAAGCCGCCTGATCGCCCTATCTAAGATGCAACCCACCCTTTCCCCCATCCCGCTCAATCTCTCTCACTGCATTTTCATCTTCTAACATGCCATATAAAATCCTTATTTATTATGGTTATTGCTCATTGACTGTCTCTGTCTGCTTCAAGCAAGATCATGACTACAGAAAGCTTTGTCTGTCCTGTTCACCAATACACTCAAACGAGAGAGTAGTAGCCCAATAAATGCGCACTAAAAGATGCATGAATATTCGCTTCCTATAAATTGCTCAAAAAGTTTCCTAGCTTCAGGAACATATTTCTGTAACAGTAAGATCAGCAGTTGTTTGGTTACAATTAATAATTAAAAGACAGATGTGTCCCTCAAGCTGACACTGGAAATAAAGGGGGGGGACACTGGGCAACCTACAAGGGACACTCTACTGCAAACATTCCCACGGTAAGACTTACGGAGCGTAACAACTCAGACATTTCAACAGCTTCCTGTAACATACACTTCACATTCAGAATATTCTCTCAGTTCTTTCTACTCAATTATAAAATAAGAGAGACATTTTAAAAGAAATGAACTTGACCCATTGAGCTAAAATGTGTCTAAGTCAATGGGGAAAGAAGCAAGGGAAACAATTCATCCTCCCAAACTTGACTGTGAAAACTTTTCTGCCACAGTGATGCCTTCAGATGCATGGTAACCTACAGCATTACAGACGCTCCTTGACTTGGGTTACCTACCTCCCAATAAACCCACTGTAAATTGAAAATATCCTAATTAAAAAATGCATTTAATACACCTAACCTATGGAACATCATAGGTTGGCCCAGCCTGCCTTAAACGTGCTCAGAGACTTACATTAGCCTTCATACAGGTGGCAAAATCACCTGGGGACACAGTTCACTGTAGTACAGGCTGTTCACCCTCATGACTGTGGAGATGACTGGGGGCTACAGTTCAGTGCCGCTGCCCAGCATTGGAAGAGAGTATAGTACCAAATAGTGCTAGCCTACGAAAAGACCAAATTTTAAAATTCAAAATACTTTTCTACTGAGTTCATATCACCTTCATAAAGTCAAAAAGTCCTAAGCGGAAAGTTCATAAGTCAATCCACTGTAAGTCAGGAACCCTCTGTACTTTCCAACAGTAAAAGAAAACGCATACCTTGAACGGGAGTCACCACCGTCCCTTTGAAGTGCGGGTTGATGTGTATGTTCTTGGGCTGCTGCGGGGTCACGGGGGGAGGGGTCATCATTATTCTCGGGGTCTCCATCTGGGGGGGCATGTGCATGCCCTGCGGCGGGGAGGGGTGGTGCGGGTGCTGCAGGGGCAGCAGTGGCTGGAGCTGCTGCTGCTGAAACAGACTTCGGATCGGCTGCTGCTGAGGAGGCGGTGGCGGCGGTGGCGGAGGAGGCTGTGGCTGCGGAGGAGGAATTAATCTTGGAGAGTGAGTCTAAAAATCACACAAAAAAGAAAAATTCACAGAAGTCAACATTTAAAAGGAAAGTAGAAGAATGCTGACATGTTATAAATTTACATTGACTCCATTTTCAAAGTTACAATTTTAGAATTGAGCTCATAGAAAAAACAACTTGTACAAAAAGGGCAGGATAAATAAGCGGTTCCACCTATCCACAATGAGGGCTACTGTCTCACAACTGAGTCAATCTCAAGGAAAGGAGTGGAAAAAAATGACAATCCCAAAACACTCAGCATGAATTTTGAAAAGAAAAAATTTCAGTTCAGCAAACAAAACCACCACACCAAACAAAGCACCATGCCAGAGCAGAAGCTGTCCTGGGCCCTCCCTGCCGGCAGCCCTGATCCCCGCTCCAGGAACTCCAGGAGGAAAGATGGAACACACATCAGGAACCCTGCTACAGAGCCCAGGCATGAGAACAGGACAGGCCTGGAAGGAGGTGGACTCCATCAGGGGACGAGAGGAAGCTTCTTTAAGAAGGTGGCATCTGAACTCAACAATAAAGGAAAAGGAGAGAGATGCCACACAGTGAGGGACAGATATCCCAAAAGAAGCAGGGTAGCAGAGACCCACCTGCTTGTAAGCTAGGACCTCAGAGTGGCTTCAGCCAAGCATTAATACACAGAGGAGGAAAGAAGGTGAGGGTGACAGTGACACTCAGAGCACTCAGGGACCTGGGGGCTATTCTGTCAACCACAGACACCAGAGAGAAGGAAACCAGCCGCAGCAGCAGCTGCTAGGCACGAGCCCTCCCACATCTGGAGTGCCTACTGCAAGGTCAGTACAGAAAGTAGCTGACTTAGCTCCCAACAATCCTATAAAGTGGATCATATTTATCAATCTCCTTTTCCAAGATCAAGTAGCAGGAAAACAGAAGGGCTGGAACTGGAATTCAGGCACTCTGATGCCATGGGTCCTGCTTTAACCACTCATCAGACTGGCTGCATAGTTAATTAGCAGTAGAACGCTATTACTAATTCAGCCATCTAATTTAACAAGCCGTTTTCCCTGGGGTGATGCCAAATTATGGAGGGCTTCTGAGTTCCAAGTAGATGATCGGTTACTACGCCATCCACAAAGTATAGAATGAGGGCTCCCTGAGGGTCTCTTTGGCAGGAGGATGATCACACAGGGCGCTGTGCGAGGTGGACTGGGGAAGGAGATGGGAACAGACAGACCATCTAATAGGCTAGGGCACAAGCCGGGTGACAGAAATGGCCACAGCCTGATGGAGAGCAAGAAGACAGCGCAGAGAACAATTAGTAGAATTTGCAGACTAGACTGAGGACGGCCTTGGCCCTCCTACCATTCCTCAGGGAGGACTTCTCCAAAGATTCCAGTAGCAGCTCAAATCCGCTGGTACCCAGGCTCCCAGAATCCAGCACGTTCCCTTCTCTAACTCATCACGTTTGTAATGTGCACGTCAGAGCAGGGATCCCGTCTATCTTACTCGCCATGGACAGCACGTTCACCGACACAGGGACACCCAAGTTCAATTTTAGTTGAACTGAGAATGTCCACAATGCACGGTCATTAATTCAAGAATACAATGGAGTTTTTTTAAAAAGGTCACCGTGTTTGTATGAACAAGTGACATTCAAGGCCTGTGACACATCCATGTGGAGAGACACAAGGACAGGTGGGAAAAGGGAGCGACTACAGCCGGAAAGAGGTGAGGCTGGAAACCAAGACTAACAGAAAGACGGCAGACAACAGCAAGGGTACCGTTGCCAGGTGAGAGCAACGTCCAAAAGCAGGAATAAGAACAAAACCTGGAGAAACAATGCGAGTAAAGAGAAAGTATTTAAAAACTGCTAGAAGAGCAGATTTTAAATAGTCTCAATATAAAAAATGATAAGGTAACTGATACGTTAATTAGCTTGATCCAATCATTCCACAATGTATACATATTACAACATCACACTGTATTCCATAAATATACACAGTTATTATTTGTCAAGTAAAAATAAATATTTAAATTAAAAAATAAAGAAAGGGGAAGATCAAAGGAGAGAAAGAAGGGACCGTTCTAGAAGGCAGGACAGTACAACTAAAATCTTACACACCTGAGGAAGAGCTGCACAAGAAAAAGGAGATGCCCGGCCCGGGGATGCCCAAAGCCCCAGAGCGTGGTACCTGACAAAGGCCAGGGGCACCGCTGCGAGCACAACTCGGGACCGTGGAAAGAACAGGTCCAGGCAGCACGGAACCAGCCCAGGAGAAAATGGGTAGAAGCAGCAATGAGCCAAGAACGTTCTTCCAGAACTGTGAGAGCTACGAGCTAGGAGCCAGAACAGCTCTGGGGAGGGCAGGGAGAACACAGCTGGGGGCAAAGTCAGTTCATTTCTGACCGCCCTGGCCTTTGAGCACTGACTAGCGAAGATCACGCTGGGAATCTCAGTCCAAAGCAGTGCTGCACTTGGTCAGGGCAGCTCCCTGGTTTACTCCTCCTTCCGCTGGTTCCACCAGTTCCACCACGTTACAATCCAGAGATACATCATGTCACGTTCAGGCCAACTGACACTTCTACGAGGTTTGTAAAACGCTCAAACATTCTCTCAGTTCAAGCTCTCTTAAGGAGACAGGCCACACATCCTCCCTCTGTTGTGGATAAAGACAGAGTTCAGTGACCTTCCCAGGACCACAGAGACACAGCCACACAAAACATGGTCTCGTGTGTGGTTATTTTCCCCAAGGAGGCCAAAAGAGCTGAACTGGCCGTTCGCTAAGTGGCAAGTATAGTGTTGGGGCACGGAGAGAGGACAAGGAAAGGAAAAAAAAAGAAAAAGAAAGCAACAAAAGGGCCAGCCTTTTTGCTGTTAAACATGTTTTAAGAACAAACAGTTGTGTGAGCAAACCACAGTTACTAATGCCATCAAACGTTGTAAGCCGTCATATGATCGGCCCACCTACTCTTCTTCCCTTCCTTTAGATGGAAACGGGAATCCTCACACCAAAACAAAAATCATCTTTTAACTCTGTTATTTCACAAACGAATGCCTCCTAAAATACAACATTTCTACACAGAGAGAAAGTATGGCTCCCCCTCAATTCAGATAAAAACGCAAGAGGGACAGACACAGTGGACGCCTTTGTACTAAATACATTTTTCTTTGAAGGTTGATTTCTGAAGGACAAAGCCATAAAATCTCAAAGCTTAATTAAGAGAACAATAACAACAACAAAAATTACAATTCCTCTGTCTTTGCTTCTGAGATGTCCAACTTTGAAATACTGAAGAAATTCTAATTTGGCTGAAATTATAAATACACGCTTTATTCCTAAACTACGAAAAATTTTTATAGATAGAATATGGATGGTGATTATGAGAAATTGCTATTTAAGAAAAAACTATGGTAAAAAGTATAAAGGAAAAAATATTTTTATAAAATAAACTACTGCCTAAATCCTGTAATAAATTCAGTATTTTCCATGCAGTGTCCTCGGGAGAAGCCCCTCTGCAGAGGCCCAAGGTGACAGCGAGGCTCCACTGTGGCTCTCGTCACGGGAGGGCAGCAGGTCACACGTCCACCCTCCCTCTGGAAGTAGTCACGGCACAGGGTTACTTCTTCCTACCAGACGAGTGGGGGACTGAGTTTCTAAGACTATGTACAACATCGCATGGAGACTCTGAAGCAGAAATTCTAGTCGTAACTCCTATTACTGAACTTTAACTTCAGACTCAGGAGAGACAAACGTACGACGGGATACCCACAAAAGCATGCTTCCACTTGTTTCAAGGTTCTAGCACTACCACAATAAAATCCCAAGTTACCACGATGGGAGGCTGTGTGGGAAGCAGCGCAGGTCTGTGGTCCTTCATCCTGCCCCTCTCGCTGCTCTCTCTCCTCTGGTCCCCCACGCCACGACACATCAGCGGGCCTCCGCGCCGGCCTCCCCGCCTGGAGCCATAGCGTCCCTGTTTATGCTGTCGTTCTCTTTCTTCAAATTCAAGTAATGCCGCTTTGGCCTCTGCTGAAAGCTCTATTTGAAAAGATGCATATGCGTTAGACACCCTCCAGTAGCCCAAACTAGACTTACGGGGAGAAACGGGAAAGAAATGTCTGACAATGAAACCGTGGAACAGTGCGTTTTTCACCCACAGTAAACACTGAACTAGCAGTGGCAAGGACGATACAACCGGGACACTCGCTGCTCGTTAGTGAGACAGGTCTGTTAAATGACGACAGGCTTCCTTTGTAACAAAATGCAAGTGTCACCCATAAATTTTAAACTGTTTTCATTTGAGACACTTACACGTGCTAAAAAGGAGGGGGTGAGGTTAATGTAACCACTGCCCTTAAACTGCTATGTGCTGTGCTAGCACCTCCTCATTCACTGAAAGCAGACGACATAGGTCAGGAGATGTCTCCACCAGTCTACACCAACACGATTTTCTCATTAAAGAAATTAGTTATTAGTACACAATGGCACAGAGACTTAAAAAACAAATTCTTGACTGCTGTCATTTAAAAACAAAACTATCAATGAACTCACTCTGAAGTTGAATAATTAAAGGTAATTTCACAAAGAACAAAAACTCATTTAATAACATTTAATTTCAAAGATTCGTATTTTTTTGAAAAACTATACTCTGTGAAGAAAGACTTCACATATGTATGCAGTCTGACGCAGAAGCCGTATCAGATGAGCAAAGTCACGTAAGAAAACACTCCTGCAAAAACATCTGTGGAGCAGCCACCAGCTGCTCGCTGCTCTGCCCTGTGTCTCAGGGATACAGAACGCGCGGGCTCTGGCCCTGAGAACCTTCATATGGTACGTCACACTAAGCTCCTAGGAGGGAAAAAAACAGTTTATCCACGTATGGTCCCTCTACTTTACAATAGTATCTAAATTGTGAAAATATATCTTACATTAATAAATGTGCATTTTCTAAAGATGTCATTGAATACTACTGAGAAGGCTTCTCATGCCTTCTTCCCCAGTGAAGGGTGAATTTTAAATATTATCAGAGTCTGCCTCCTACCTTGGATACCATCACCTCCAAACTCTTCCAAAATCTCTAAGCCACATTTCATTTTATTGAAATTTTTACCGTGGTATTCCCCTCCCCGTCAAATGACTCCAGATTCCATTTGAAAGAAAATTTAATCTCTTTTTAACCAGCACAGACTTTTATTCTAATCTTGACTACATGATTGGTTCACACACACATTTTATGCAGTGAATCAGCAATTATTTTTCTAGTGGTTCTGAGTGTCAAGATTAATTTCGCTATCCTCTGTAATAAAATGGTTTCAAATGACATCTTTAATCAGTAAGTAAAAATGCTTTCCTCCAATTGAGACAAGCTGTCACAAAAGGTCACCAAAATATGACAGGATGGAAATTACATTTGTAACTTCAACTGAAATGTTAATTTCCCTTTAAGTGTTTTCTGAACTATGTCCAGACTCTAAAGCAAAGAGATATATGGCTCAATGTAACAAAGTTTTACACTGTATTGCCCCTTTCTAAAATGTTAAAATACATGTATTTGCATGTAAATAATCTTGTAATAGTTGGAAATAAATATTTATAGAACACACAACTTGTTAGGCAAAATAAAAATACCAAATGATAGTCTGAGATTTTTTTTAAAAAATAACACTTTTTAAAAACCTTGCAAATACAAGGAACACAGTGCAAACCTAGGATAGTAAACTACTGCTACCATTAATGGCATTAATGATTTTGAACTGTTTATCACTAGATAAAAATATTTTTCCCACAAATTCTTTGCCTTAAATGAAAATAACTAAGGATATTATTTCAAGAAAACATTATGTAGGTATAACAAGCAGTTTCCTCAGACTAAAGCAAAAAAAAAAATAATTTAACATATACCAACGAAACTTAGAATAACACAAAACCTGAACACCTGCCCATAGATAATGAATTAAAAAGCCACTGAAATAAATTCAGTCTTTCATTTATGGCTTACACTGCTCTCACAGACAATCTGAGGACCACTTCCTAGGGCAAAAGAACAGACAGCTCTGGACTTCCAGGCCTGACACTTGAGGGACACTCACTGCTCAGTGACACCCCAGTTTTAAGAGATGGCTACGAGTATTTTCATGCACAATAAATCATTCCCTTACAAATACATGCTCTAGCAAGCCTGCTCAATTGGGATCCACAAGGAATTAAGCACTCACACCCTATGGCATCCTCTGTATGTAATGAACTAATTTATCTCTTACATAATTTTGTACTATCCCGGGTAAAGTTGTCACTCAAACCTTTTTCTATAAGGTTTCATTTTCAGAACGCTGGTTGACAAAAATGCTAATCAATTAAGACCTTAACTTCGATGAAAGCCCAAAATTATACACTCAGTTCCTTAACTGTAAAGGCAGTCACATGTATGAATATCTTTCATACGTACCTGAATGTAAAAAAAGATCAACAGTAACCAAAACTCCTTCCTAGATTTTGAAGAGAACTCACTATTTCACATGCAGACTTTCAGGGATGTCAGAGCACTATTTGATTCTTCTTTTGAAAGAACAGAGTATTCTTGAACATTCGTCAATGATATCACAAAAAAATCTGTTTTTTATTTGTATTCAAAATGTTAAAAAGACATCATTTGTCAAAAAATACACACCATATGAGATGACATATATACTCTGGTAGCAAGGTACTTTAGAGCCATTACAGAGAGTGGGCAAACAGCTTTATACAATCAAATAAATGCAATTATTTCTATACAGAACCTGAAACTGATATTTTGATCACTAAGAGCACACACACTGGTAGGTAAAAATTTTTGCAGATTTCTTGTTTACCAAATACTATAGCATCCTCTTTTTCCATAAACATTTTCCTCATATGTAAAATTAATCTTTTATTTGGGAGGTGCTAATGGTAATAAAGGCACTCACTATTTTAGGAAACCACCATCTGATGGACAGAAAAACCCTTTCTGTTTTGGGAATAGTACTAACTTTGCAATTACTGGCAAACTCATGTTTCCAAACACTAAGCTTAGAGTTCACAAATATCAAGCACAGAAAAGTACTTCTGTTTGAGACAGGGTCTCACTCAGTTGCCCGGGCTACAGTGCAGTGGCATCATCATAGCTCACTGCAACCTAAAACTCCTGGGCTCAAGCGATCCTCCCTCCTCAGCCTCCCAAGTAACTAAGACCACATGTGTGGGCCACCATGCCCAGTTAATTTTTCTATTTTTTGTAGCCACAGGGTCTCACTATGTTGTTCAAGCTGGTCTCGAACTCCCGGGCTCAAGCAATCTTTCCACTTTGGCCTCCCAAAGTGCTGGGATTACAGGTGTGAGCAGGCCAAAAGGTACAGGCAGTCCCCAGATTACGGAAGAGATATGTTCCTGAGACCTTCTTTAGGTTGGATTTGTATATAACTTGGATCCCTGATGAACAGCACATATACGGTAATAAAAATAACATTATAATGGCTCATGTGGTAATAATAACATTGCAATACTGTAATAATAATAAACACTCCATACTGTAATAATAAATTACAGAAATGATTGTGCTCTTTCAACTCCGACAAATGGAACATAAAAAATAAACTCACACAAAAGTTTAGATAGGAGATGTGAGAAATTTCAAAGAAAGACATGAAAGGTTAACATTCACCTAATGCTGCGTCAAGGCTAGGCTAAGAGGAATGTCATGCTTATTTTTATCTCCTAACCAAACCAATAACCACCTTTCCATTTCAACAGTTAACCCGCTGAGCTGCTCAGTAGTAACCGGTGCTGTCACTGGAGCAC
>CAUYRT010081133.1:0-11637 GCA_963574885.1 Lepilemur ruficaudatus | reverse complement strand
GGAAAGGAATTCCTCAAAAACTGATTCATGTGATTAACTGTACACCTTGGTAAATTCACTTCGAATCATTTAATTGTACGCTTAAAATGGAGTGTTGGTTGTACGTAGATACAGTTAGAGCACTATGTATGTACTCTATGGACTACTTTGACAGAGTAGATGTTTGAATGTAACAAGAGAAGTCAACTTGAGTGGTAATATATTTTGGGAAATCAGTTCACTACAAATTGTGACTGTAAACATTGTACTGTAAATGCTTTGTAGTTTTCCCCCAATAAAAAAAAAAGAAAGGAAGAAAAAAAAATAGAAAGAAATTATCTGGACAACTAAAAAAAAAAAAATATATATATATATATATATATATAAAATTAGCCGGGCATGGTGGCGCATGCCTGTAGTCCCAGCTACTCGGGAGGCTGAGGCAGAAGTATCGATTGAGCCCAGGAGTTTGAGGTTGCTGTGAGCTAGGCTGATGCCACGGCACTCCAGCCCGGGCAACACAGTGAGACTCTGTCTCAAAAAAAAAAAAAAATGGTAGTTCTAAGAAATTAAAAGATTTTTGCCCAAATGTATATCATGGGGAAGGGAGCTCCTATCTAGCCAAAGGTTGAACTCCTAAGGATGTAACAGAATCAAATAATTACTAGAACTTCTATTACATTATCTTAGACATGCCCTTCTCAATGATTGCTATTGATCCTAATATCGTTACTGTCATATGGGGCCCTCAAGAATTGGCTAAGGAGTCTCTGGCATTTGTTTGGCACTTTTAAGGAGTTAATATCTCCAGCTTGTCTTTTTTTCCTCCATTTCTCCTTCTATTAAGAGTCTCAGGTTAATAACTGCTCTCTCTCGGTGGCTGTAGGGTTTTGTGCAATTATATTTATCCCTCAGGTACAGTCATTAGACCCTTGATTATCAAGAACAGAGATTTGCTCAGACCACCTTAATCTGGGCATGCTAAGTTTATGTCACTTTCAACCTAGAGGTCCATGGCAATTGGAAAACAACCCATAGCTTTGTTATATAAAAGTTGAGCCAGACTGGTCTGGTGCAGTTATACTACTCTGCATTCCCAAGGAATTTGGGGGTTTTATACCCTAAGAAACAGTTTTGAAGAAAATTAATCTGATTGGTTTAGCTAGTTACTATCCTCCCATAGGGCAAAATGGTTAACATTTGGCCTCAGGTCTGATGCTCAATGTTGGTCCCTTTAGAAGCTACCCCTGCACAGCTACAATCAGATACTGCCTCACTAAGCACGGGGCTATGACCAGGGTGGTTTCTACTGTTTAAAAAAAGTGTCAGTAGGCACTGTAAATAACATGCCCCATTCACATGTAATCAGAAGGCACATGTGCCTCAGCCTTGGATAGCTAAGAAAGCATCTTGCAAAATGGTACCTCCTCGTTGTACATTGAACTGTCATTCCTAAGCTTTGGGCTTCTACAGAGAAAGACTTCGACAAAACTCAGTCCTACTGTACTTTGAATGATATATTCAGAGCCACCTTCCTTTGTCTAGTTATTCATTTGTATTTTGAATAATTGACATGGAATTTTAATCTGAATATTCTAGCCATCTCGAATTCCATTGGTTTATCTATATAGCTAAAAATAATTATACTCCTGTGCACTTAATAAGTAAATCAGACTGCTTCACATTCTTGACTGCATTCAGAAATTTAAAGTGTACATTACCCTGCTTTTTGCTAACTTTCTAGTGACATTCATTTGGGGAATAGATTCTACAAACGTTAAGTCTTGATTCTCAGCTTTTGAAATTAATTATAATTTTTTAAAAGCTTACCATTTGAACATGTAATAATTACCAGTATTTCAGAAGATTGAAAAATAAAATATATTTGAACTTTTCTAATCACTTTCTCCCTCGGTGTTTCCAGATCCCCTCTAATTGAGATGACGTCCTTCTTTAAGAATAAAGGGCTGTCCAAACATGTTCTGTGTTTGCTCAGTTAAAAAAGACATTGGAAAAAATGACTTTGTAGGGCCATTAATAGCAGTTTGGAGGTGACACTTCCTATTCATTACATTAGCACGTTTTCCTTAAAAACAAGCAGTCAAATATGTATTTCTCAGTTCCAAGAAAAGTAAAACTGACATGAAATAAACTCAGAGCTAAAAATGGATCCAATATTGTGGGGTTGACAAAGCCTGTGTTATTCTGATCTAATGGTAGCACAGTTGCACGTAAATTCCACGCATCTGCTTATATCTAATATGCACACGTATTTACTCTGAGGAAATGCGAAAGCAAAGCTCAACTCACCAGCCGTAATGTAAACAGCATCACACCTACGCTCAGCAGGAATCGTTTGCACACCTGTCTTTCTTGGAAATGTGTCAACTGGTTGTTTTCTCAGGTTCATGTACAATTTCATCTGGCCCTGGAAACACCCACCCCATGTCAACTGTGCCAGCCATTAGAGTCCAGTTGGTTTCAGAGTTAGGAGGTGGGAAGAGGCTGGTGTGGAAAACCAACTCTGTGACTATGAAGCCAGGTAAGGGATGAAAATCTATCTGTCGGGTACAGTGCACACTATTCTGGTGACAAGTTACACTGAAAGCCCTGGCTTCAGCATGATAGGATTCATCCATGTTACAAAAAATACTTGTACCCCCTAAATTTTTTGAAATAAAAAAAATGCACCAATGCAGTGGTCTCCCCAAAATTGGTTTTTACCACCTTTGAGACAGTACCCTCTGAAAGCCCCTCCCTCTTCTTCAGAGAGTTGAGTCTTGATTTTTGAAAAAGGAGGGAAACAAAAAGGAAATAGAGAAAGAAACCACATATTAAAAAACTGGAATAAACTCCCATTTATTCGCATATACTTATTTAGCACCCACTGCTAATCTTTAGGGCTACCGCAGTGCACAACTTCCTACCTTGCCTTCTGAGCAATGAATAGACACGTGGCAAAGCCCCTGAGAGTATAGTCAGTAATAAAATGGAGAAATGGAAACATTAGAGAAGGAATACTTTTTTTAGTGGGTGACTTTTTTCGGATAATGTAATTTTCTAAATTTTTTTGTCATACAGGTAGTATTTTGTAATGTAAAGTAAACAGAGTTGGGATGAAATTCATACATTAGGAAATTTAATTTGTTTTTAATCCAATAGTGAAAAACATCGATTCATTTACTCATGACCATATATATAATTGCAAAATAATATCGCACAAAGTAATAGAGTTGCATGCACAGTAAGAAGGCAAAGAGAAAGAATCCTAACCCAGCCTGAGGGGGAGCAACAGAAGGAGTTCGGGAGGGCTTCCTGGACGCGGTGACCTCTGAGCGTTAAAACAAGAGCAAGAGTAAGGCGGAAGGAAGAGCACTCTTGGCAGAGAACACAGCAATAAAAAGATCTTGGAGATGAGAAAAACGAAACAAAAAAAAACTCCTTAATGTCTTTACCTTCTTTTATGTGGAGCTTTGGGGGAAGAGTACTGTGAGAAGTTTAACGTAAACATAGGATGTAAACTGTGACTCAGGGAAGGGTTGCAGGAGCAGGGTGGAGAGAGAAGCAGGAACAAAATCATGGAGAGCCTCGTACACACCATGTTAGGAAAGGCTGCCGCGTCGGGAAGGGCTATTCAATATGAGGTAATACAACCTGATTACTGTAGGTGCACGCAAGCTTATCCAAGAAAGGTCCTGTTACTTTGATACAGGATATTAAAGATATTTTTGTATCATAAACCTTTCCCTAATCCTCATCTCTGTCAGAACCTAATCTACTCTTTCATTTTCAAATTCTAGCTACTCAGGCCCAGTGGCAATTCTGTAAGAGTGCCAAAAAGGAAGTACAAGCTATAAAAAATTATCATAACATTTTTGAAAAACAAAACAAATCGTCAAAAAAGTCTGCTTAAATTGTGATTGCTGGGCTGCAGAGGTCATGACAGAGTTAAGAAACCGAATTGAAGAAAGTTCCATTTGTCTTGGCCAATGTTTTATTCAAATTTGAGAGTCTGAAAGTGTTGCCGTTGTGCAGAGATTTGCTTATATGTTGCTCAGATGCCTCTCGAGTCCAAGCTTTGTATTAAATAAAGAAAGGTGTAAAGCTCACCCCAGGTCTCATCAGGAGCTATCCCTCTGTGTCACAAGTGCCAACTTGTGTCCTCTGAATCCAGTGAGTAATCCCCGCCTTCCTTCCCTCCCCCAGTTCCCTCTTCAGCTCCATGTAAGGCAAGTTCAGTGTGCAAATGCATGTTTGGTTCTTTGTCCTTGAGAACATTGCTCATGCTAACACACACACACGAAGGGTGAACTGGCCTCATGGTTTCTACTTTGATAAAGGCAGATACTTTGATAAAGATTCTTACAGTTATTCTTATATAACTAGGGTGACCAGACATCCCAATATGTCAGGGACAATCCCAGTCGATGTCTGTGCTCTTACTACAAATACCAATTTCTAACCAATTTCAGCAGGAATCCTACCTCTGCTTCCAAGCCTCTCTCACATTTACTCCACACAGGCAGCCGATAAAGATGGGATTCCAGTGAATTCCCGGGAAATGTAAGAATTTGAGCAGCACTCTAGAGAGGATGGTGAGGAGTTTGACCTGTAATTTGTGCATTCCAGGAACCTTCAGGTAAACTACAGAATTACATTTTATAAGTATAAATCCTTGCTGCACTCTTCCAAAAAAATGAATAGGTAATTTTTTTTAAATATACAGAAGGCTCATCATCTACCACCAAGCAAAGCACAGATGATCAAGGAACTCATAAAACCTAGGACAAAGAGTTTTCCCAGAGCTGGGAAGAAGCCATCAGCAGCGCATTCATAACAAAATGGCGTTTGTCATGGTATCGGTCATCTGGTCTTGGCATTCACCTAGCAGTTGCGTGGGCAGCTTTTTACTAATAATGTTTTCCCCATCCTCTCTGGCCATTCCAAAAAACATGTTCAGTCCTTTGGTCTTCTCTCTTTCCCTGAGTCTTTTACAGAGGACTCTGAACTGCTGTTTCAGACGTTTTGGTTTTTTAAAACAGCTTTATTGAGGTATAACGGACATAGGACAAATTGCACATACCCAACGTGTGCAATTTAACTGGTTTCGAGGCGTGCTTACTCCCATGAGAGCAGCTCCATCACCCTCGACGTTTCCTCCTGCCCCTTGGTAGCTCCTCCCTCCCACCCGCCTGCTCCCCACTCCCACCCCAGCCATCTTTCATTTGACTTAAAACAAAACAAAACACACAAAGAACTTTTTAAAACGCTATTCTTTTCAAATTCTTTTTTAATTGCCTAATTTAAACCTGCTGAAGCTCTAAGTTTTCTCGCTAATCTGTATGAAGCACGCACATCCATCAGCTAGTTGCCTGGCGCACTTTTCACATTCAAAAATGAATACACAAATTCCAAGAAAGCAAAGAATATATTTGGCTTATTTAAGAAGCATAAGGAGAAGAAGTATGTGCTTCAGCTTAAAGCCATTAAAAGCATTCTTTCCTATGGAAAGGGGAATGCCAGGAACAGCTAGACACTGAAATGGTCCAAGTTTTTATTAAAAAGTGAGAGATGGCATTGCTGAAGGAAATACGCACTCACATAATGGAAATAAATCATATTCCACCTGGGTGGAACGCCTTCTGTTTCCACGGAGGTATCAATTGTAGAGTAACTTCTCCATTAATACTTTAACAAACTAACTGGAAACTTTAACTTTGAAAGCAATGCTCAAAGTTTATTCTTGGTCTGGATCGCGTTTTTTCTGTGAAAAAAAAAATCCTGTTTTTTTTTTTTTAACGATAGGAAAATTTTAGAAAAGCACGGTTCCGAATGTCCAAAGGTTATTCCACTAACTAACTGCATGAACCTATATACAAGTCATTTCACTGTTGCTGCTTATTGGTAGAATAAGAGAATTGAACTAGAAGAATCTTCAAAGTCCCTTCAAGCTCTAAATTTTGTGATGTGTTACCTTTTCAGGAATATCTTTGCTCAACAAGAGGCCCAGCTGGCTCGGATTCACCCTGGAGTGGGGAAAAGAGAAGCGTTCACCCTAATAACCAGCTCCCCTTTCCAAAGCCCTTCTCTGTTGTAGCTACCGTAACAGCTATTGCGGTATAGCTATTATACAACTCTGAAGCAAACAGAAAATAAATCTATTAAAATTTTAAAATGTTTCCATAAAGAATGGAAAGCCATGCCACAGAACTGTTCTAATGAGAATAGTCATCTGCTGGTGTTAGATGCCACAGAACATCTGCTGGTCCTAGATGCCACCATTCAGCCTAGGGAAGCCTGTGACACATTTGTGACAACCACCATCATGCCAGAGGGAAAATCTTCCCAGGTCTCCAGATCTGTGTGTCACTGGCTCCCAGTTCAGTGTCCTAGTTCAACATTTCCCAGGCTTTCGTATGCCAGGGCACTATAGAAAATTGTATTTTGACAATACACTGGGTTAAATGAGGATGCTTATGATCAGAGGTGACACTCTGGCCATCCCAGGCCCTACCAGGCCTTTCCAAGGGCTACAGAATTCCATGACTTCACATTCCTGTAACCCATTCATGATCTACCACTTGGCCACGGTACACTGGTTGAGAAGCCCTGCCCTGCGTAGCTGCGCTGTGTGGTGGGGCCCGGGTCACATGCTTTAGCTGCAAAGGAGGCTGAGAAAGCACATATCAATTTTTACCTTTTACTTCTATAATAAGTATGAAGGTTCCCATAAATTGAGGAATTCCCCCAAACAGATACAAGCAGCAGAGGGAAAAAAAACCTGTTGCCAAGAGCTTATTCCTGTACACACAGCTATTCAAATGGACCTTTCCAAACCACTGTGTCATATGACAGCAGGAACTCCATTTGGGCTTAGAGACAAGATTTCAAGAGGGCCTGATACCTCATGAGCGTAAGATCTGCCTACCTCCCTGGAGCCACTTAAAATAGCAATGCTGGCAATCCCATTCTTTCAAGCTTATAATCCTAGGCGTTGCCCATAGACCCAGGCACTGGCATCCCTGCTTTAGAGGGTCTTGCCTGGCTTGCTATAGCTTGGATGCTTGGCCCCTCCAAATCTCATGTTGAAATTTGATCCCCAGTGTTGGGGCGCAGTGACAGGTGTTTGGTCATGGGGGCAGATCCCTCATGAACCCCTTGGTGCTGTCCTTGCAATAATGAATGAGTTCTCACTCCATTAGTTCCCATAAAAGCTGGTTATTTAAAAAGAGCCTGGCACCTCCCTGTCTCTTGCTTCCTCTCTTGCCATGTGATCTGTGCACGGGTCAGCTCCCCTCGGCCTTCTGCCATGATTGGAAGCAGCTGAGGCTTTCATCAGATGCCCAGTCTTCCAGCTGGCAGAATCATTAGCCCCATAAACCTTTTTTCTTTATAAATTTCCCAGTCTCAGGTATTCCTTCATAGCAACACAAATGGACCGAGCCCTTCTCTGGCCATACTCCTCCTCACCAGGTGAAGCCACCAGGGGACAAAGGGGATGGCCCCACTCTGAGCCCACACCATCCGCTCCTTCTAGACTATGCTCTGGACATACAGGTCCCAGAATCACCTGCCCAAATGACCTGAGCCCACTGCCAGGGCTGATGCAGTCCTTTTCCTAAGGGAGCAAACATCGCACTGTGGAGGTGCACACCCTCAGGACAGAGCAATGGCCAATGTAGGGGGAGCATGTGGGCAGGAGGGTGTGCTCTCCCGTGTGAAGGACAGAGCCAGGGTGGAAGAGATGGGGCGTCTGTGGTGGAAGGCCTCTACCTGTGTTCTTGGCCCTGACCTTGCGTCTACTGCACCCACTCAAAAGTCAGAACTTCCAGGCCACCTCCTGCCCTCAAAGCCAGATTCTCTCTGTCACTTGGCCTCCCAGCGCTTCCTCTGTACAGGCCTGGAAATCATCTGGCTGCAACATCGTCGAGCATCAGAACCCTGTGAGTCATAGCTGTATGGAACACATTTCACACCAAATTTAAAAATCCCATCAGACACAAAGTTTACATAAATCCACCTTTTAAATACAAGCTGTCACAATAGAGTTCACAGAAGCAACAATCCAGGGAAAATGTCATTATCTGCAGTTAAAGGTCTTAATCTGACTGGGCGGCGAGTGAAATTATCCACCAAGAGTAATTCTCCAGGGAAGACCCCTACTGACCTGAGTAAAGCAACCAAAGAGACTTTTCTCCCCCGGTAGACAAGCTAAACGTGAAAAGTCCAATCACGAACGACAGTCATAGCTCTCCTTGGCAGTATAAAAAGTGATTAAAGCTTTATATAGTTAAACAAACTGCCTCCCAGAACCATTATTTCTCTTTCTGCTTTTCAACTTGGGCTTTCAGAAAGCTGCCACTCATTCTTATCTGGAAACTCAAGTTTTACTGTAACACAGTGAGCTCCTGAAAGCCACGGGCTCTTTTGCCAGATCAACAAAACTGCAAGTCTTTGATGTTTCTCAGCCACAGGTCCCTCCTGACCCTCCGTGTTTGTTCATACCATCAACCCCGCCTGTGGCTTCACCCCTCCTCTCTTCCTATTGAAATCGCCACTCTTCTTCAAGGCCCAGCTCAAATTCCACCCCATTTGGTGGTGATCTTTCTCACAGCTCTGACTTCTGATAGCGCTTGCTACTCACGTCATTAATTTGGTATCTATCACGTGTGGTGTTCCGTTGCTGAGTGTCTTGTGAAGTCAGCTTTCTCATTCTATTTAACCTCCTTGGAACTCTGATATCTCTTAGCAGCTACCCTCTTAGTTCAGTGACAGTGGTGTTTAAATAAATTCATTCTGATTGATTGAATTAGAATATTAACAAATGACTATTTTAATGAAGTATAGGCTGGTTTCTAAATATAACAACCAAAATATAAATTTTATATGGATTTATTGTAATGTAAAGAACAAATGTTTAAACTGTGAACCCCAAGGCAATGTGAGAGCCTTAACTATTAAAGAATCAATTCAATATATCATATATACATATCCATAAGTCTAAAAGGAAAACATGTATTTTAGAAAGAGTTTGAGAAACAAGATTTGAAATCAATGGGGTTTGTTTAAATCCTACTGCTGGTAGGTGCTCAGTGATAATATACTTAACCCTAACCTCTAAACATAGCTGCCTGGTTCACAGCTATATGCTCAGTACCCAAAACAGTGCCTGACATATTGTAGACTCAGTAAATATTTGTTGAATGAATGGGAATGAATGAGTTAATGAATGGATGCTTGGAAACAGGCCAGACTTCTCTAAGTATTGAGGAATGTGAGCTTTCCCTCTAGCAGCTTAAAGGGATTAAATCACTGTCATATATTTTATTCCTTATTAAGCTCCACAGGCAGTGAGTGGGGACGGGATGGAATACATCATTAAAAAGAGGTTAGTGTGAAATAACCATTGCATCATCTGGGGGTGTTTGCATCCCAATGCCCCCAGATGACCTAGATCTAGTGCTATCAATGATTAAATAAAAGATCATACAGTCAACAACCCATGGCAGACATTAACAGTCTAAGTCATTCTTAATATATAGGGCAATCAAATTTTAGTCACAGACAGCCTGGGTTTATTGTCGTAGTTCAGCTGTCATTGTCACTCCCCAATATTTTGTTATTGTCACTCCCCAACAAAACACTTCTCTCAATAGCAACCGCATGCCATAAAAATCTGATAACCACCACCCTCAACTTCCCCCAGCTCAACCATAAAACGTATGTGCCAGCTGGGCGTGGGGGCATGCACCTGTAGTCCCAGCTACTCGGGAGGCTGAGGCAGGAGGATCACTTGAGCCCGGGAGTTTGAGGTTGCTGTGAGCTATGATCATGCCATTGCACTCTAGCCAGGGCAACAGAGTGAGACCCTGTCTCTAATTAAAAAAAAAAAAAAAAAAAGAAAGAAAGAAAGAAAAGAAAAAATTTTTTAAAAGATTTAAAGTCATTTACCAGGCAAGGCGAGTGTTTGGGCGAGAGGGCACTCTGGGCTATAAGACCAGCATCTTGCATATTTGGTGGCTCTTCAGAAAGGGTGTATTTAAGGAACAGCAAGTAGACCAGCATAGCTGAACAAAGGATAATGATAAGAGAAAAGACCACGTTTCACCTAAAGAACTTTCCTTCGTTTCCCTATTTCTTTATGAAGTTTTTATTCTGGACCAAATACACCATCTTACCCCCATGACCAATCTGAGTTTGCAGACTTGTGTCTGTTGCCAGCCAGAGGGATTCTGTCACCCCCCTTTTGCTGTCAGCTTAGATATGTTTGTGTTTCATCATTGTCTCTAACTCATTAACCTCACTGTGAGCAATCCAGGCCCATCAAAGCAGCATTACCAATATTTACGTCAGTTTTCAAACTTAATTTCTCGGCGTGGAGGAGAAACAATGTTGTGGTGGAATGTTTTTATTTCATGAGCACAGAATTTCTATAATTGCTTTTTATTTGGCCTGTGGTTGAAGATACCTCCCTATTTTTCCAGTCAAACAGTAAACACTGCCTTTGACTTCCTGGACTTCCTGAATAAGAAGATAAATAATAATGACTCTTAAAGTTTTTATTATAATTTACTGTGTTTTTAAGTTCACTGTAAACACTGTGTAATGCAACCCAAGAGAAATTAAGATGTGACTAGGAGAATGATTATTTGCCTGACATTCCAATCCCCCACCCCTACCCCATCCCGGAGGTTGGTAGCTGGTAACTCCGGCTACTTTCCAGGGGTACAGACTGGGCATGAGACAGCCTGAGTCATCCCTGGGTCTCTGCTCGGCTGTCTCCTCATGGCCTCCAAGCCCCTCAGATGCCCAGCGTCTACCACAGTGCCTGGTGCACAGTGAGATCCTGGTACATTTTTGCTAACTCAATGATTCAGTATATTATCCCCAAATGGGGATACCATATGCTGGGTTGGTCAAAAAGTTATCTGTTACTAACACACTGAAAGACCCTGATCAGACAGTTAATTTAGGGCAGGCTCCTACAGGAATAAAGTAACTTCTGATCAAGGGAGGACGAAAGGGAACTGTGCTTGGACAAATTATAATAATTTAATTTTTGTATATGGTCAGAGGTAGGGGTCCTGTTTCATTCTTCTGCATGCGGCTACCCAGTTTACCCAGCACAGTTTTTGAATTTGCTGAAACTTGTTTTGTGCTCTAAGATCTTGAAGAGCGTCCTATGTGCTGATGAAAAGAATGCATATTCAGTGGCTTTTAGGTAGAATGTTCTGTAAATGTCTGTCATGTCCATTTGTTCTAGAATCCCATTTAAGCCCATTGTTTCATACTGATTTTCTGCTTTGATGATCTGTCCAGCTGTGTCAGTGGGATGTTGAAGTCAATTATGTGGGTATTGTTTATTTCCTTGCTTAGATCTAGTAGAATTTGCTTCATGAACCTGGGAACTCCTGTGTTGGGTGCCTATATATTTAGGATTGTTGTGTCTTCCTGTGGAATTGCTCCCTTTAGCATTACACACTGGCCATCTTTGTCTTTTTTTATCATTGTTGATTTGAATCATATTTTATTTGACATGAGAATGGCTACTCCTGCTCACTTTTGGTTTCTATTTGCAAGGGACATATTTTTCCACCCCTTCACCTTGAGTCTGTGCGAGTCTTTGTGAGTTAGATGTGTTTCTTGGAGATAGCATAT
>CAUYRT010081128.1:0-45746 GCA_963574885.1 Lepilemur ruficaudatus | reverse complement strand
CCGTCTCTACTAAAAATAGAAAGAAATTAATTGGCCACCTAGAAACATATATATAAAAATTAGCTGGGCATGGTGGCACATGCCTATAGTCCCAGCAACTTCGGAGGCTGAGGCAGGAGGATTGCTTGAGCCCAGGAGTTTGAGGTTGCTAAGAACTAGGCTGACGCCACGGCACTCTAGCCCGGGCAACAGAGTGAAACTGTTTAAAAAAAAAAAAATGGTTCAGTACTGAAAATGTTGAATTTGCAGTAATCCTAGATTTGCTCAGCTTCAAATTAATATTTATTTTCAAATTATTCTTCCCACATTTTATTCCTTAGCTGGAACTAAAACTTAGGTGGTATAACCGTAAAGGGAAGTATTCATAGTTGGAAATTCTTGTTCTCTGATTAAGGAGATCATCACTCTGTCCTCAAAATATCTCTAAATGCTCTCATTGCACAAATTAATTTTGTCTTTCTCCCCACTAAGAATTGCTATGAAATAATTAGGCATAGCATGAAATTAGAATAAATTAAGAAAACAACAACTGCACTTTTTAATAATTGCAGAAAAGGCATTTAAATTTTATTAACATGTACACAGAGAAAATCACAGAGTGATTATCCTGTATCTGTATTTTGCTCAGAAGTTTGAAAAAGGTTTTTTTATTTCCTAGTGGAAATTGAAAGATGGATCTGTTGTTATTCTTCCTTGGTTAACTCTGTTTCACTGGTGTGCTATTTACCTAAAGAGAGAGACAGTACATTGACAAAAGAATACATTGAAATGTCTAGGGTTAAGTTGGTAGGTGGAATTAAATCATGAAGATTTCCCAAAACTGCAGTTAGAATAGGAGAAGTGTGACTTAGAACAACAGAAAAGTTAAGAATCACGTATATAGGACAATTCCAACATGGAGTTTGAGAGTGGCAAAGTCAAAGCGTTATGTTGTACATGGAATGGACATCAAAAAGCAACTTGGGGCCGGGCGCGGTGGCTCACACCTGTAATCCTAGCACTCTGGGAGGCCGAGGCGGGTGGATCGCTCAAGGTCAGGAGTTCGAAACCAGCCTGAGCAAGAGCGAGACCCCGTCTCTACTGATAATAGAAACAAATTAATTGGCCAACTAAGTATATATAGAAAAAATTAGCCGGGCATGGTGGCACATGCCTGTAGTCCCAGCTACTGGGGAGGCTGAGGCAGAAGGATCGCTTGAGCCCAGGAGTTTGAGGTTGCTGTGAGCTAGGCTGATGCCACAGCACTCTAGCCTGGGCAACAGGGTGAGACTCTGTCTCAAAGAAACAAAAAACAAACAAACAAAAAAAAACATATCCTGTACTAAACTTCACTTGTTTTTATTCATGCTGTGAACTCAGTAAAATAGAGGCTGCAAATTGGTAGACCCTAGTTTTTGGTTTTGGCACACAGCTTTTTTTTTTTTTAATTTGATATATTTAAAAGTTGTGAGATTTAGCATAAACATTAGCATGTCCAGAATTTCTTGAAAAATCAAAGACCTGGCAGTACTGAGTCCCTATTCTTACACAGTAGCAATCAACCAGAGCTGCATTGCCAGTTGACCCCTTCTCACTGCGTGTATTTGTCACATAGCCAGGTTTACAAAAATCTCTCAATAGTACAACTGTACAATGAGGAGATCAGGCTAATGGTGGGGCAATTGGGCATATCTCCTGATGTTACAAAATACAAAGAGTATCTCTCTCCTGTGATGTCTTCTATCCCTAGAGCTGTTTCACCTGAACCTCTTAAGACTCTAGATCTAATTTTGTTTAGTAAAATAGGGACTAGAGGAACAAGTTAAAGGACACTGAAGAAGCAATCAGTAAAGTCCAAAAGAGCATTCTCCAGGACAACTGGCCCAATCTCTTCAATAAATTAGTGTTACATGAAAAAATGTTGTTTCAGGAATCTAGATAAAGAGGGTAAAAGGGAAATAACCTGAAGTAATGCATGGTCTTGGATTGGATCCAGGTTTAAACAAAAATTAGGTGCAAAAGGAATTTTCTTGGGATAATTAGGGAAATGTAAATATGAATTATAGATTATTAAGGATATATTAATTTTTTTAAATCTTCTTTTTCTTTTTTTTTTGGAGACAGTCTCACTCTGTTGCCTGGACTAGAGTGCCGTGGTGTCAGCCTAGCTCACAGCAACCTCAAACTCCTGGGCTCAAGCAATCCTGCTGCCTCAGCCTCCCATGTTCCTTTAAATTTTGAAGAAGCTTCTACCAGCTTCAGAAAAGAAATCTTATCAGCGTTTGGAGAAAATACATTTTATTGAAATTTCTTGTAGGTTTTAACTCTAGGCACACATATGCTTGGAAGGATATCTAGCCAAGGAACGCCATTTTAAAAGAGAAAACCTGTTATTTGACCATCTTATCAAAGAATTATTAATTCACATCAGAAAATTGGGGAGGGCAGATACTCAGGGATGCTTTGCTAAGGAGCATGATGTCTCTAAGCAGTTATGACCCAAGTATCTGATTTGTTCCAGAGATCACTTGGCAATTACAAATGCTGGGGGTAGGGAAGCCTCTCCTCTGCATTTGTATAGCTCTTGAGCTATGTAGGACTTAATACTAAAACTGCATTATGAGGTCAAGGGCGCAGCCCCCAACTTACAGATGTTAATGTCTCCTAGTTTCCAGAAGTAAATACTTCTTTTTTCTTTTTTTTTTATTATTTAGAAGTAAATATTTATTAAATGAACTTGACTGAGGATGCATATCAAAGACAGGAGGCAGTAGCACCTCTTGGCAGATTTTGTCCTCAAGGCAGGTTACCTGCTCCTGCATAATTGAAAGGAGATCCTGCCAGGCTTGAAGGCTGTCTTACCCCTTCAAAAGAGTCAAGTCACAGTGTTGGCCCATGGGTGTCAAATAAAGGGCTGCACAGTTTAAGAAAGACATGAGAACTGAAGAGACAGTTCAGAGGACAGCTGTCATCATGATAAAGAATTTAGAAAAAGAAGGTATAGGAAAAGGGGTGGACGGGGGGAGGGATATTGGGATTATTTCCACCTGACAAGAAGAGCCTGAATAAAGTGTGGCAGGTGGTTGATATTTGGACATTTGCAGGGGTGATTATATAGAGCAAATCTTTTCAAGGTTTTTTCGGTGCCAAGGCATTCTTAGAAAGGATCGCATTGACATGGCCATAGGATAATCAGGGGAGGCTGCTCAAGGCTAGATTCTGCCCCGAGGCTTTGCCACTCCTAGGTCCCACCCTGCCACCTGCCACCAAGGACTGAGGGAGTCATTAGCTTAGCACACTATGACCTGGGCCTGACTTGGGGGAGTCACATACCTGTTAGGAAATTGATGTAGAGGGCTGGGGCTATCTGTATTTTAGATAGGGTTAGAAAAAGTGTGGACAGTATAATGAATGAGAGATTGAAATAAATGGAGGAAATGATTGGTTCCTGGATTTGAAAATACTGGATTGATTTGTCAGAGGATGGGTGTGTGTGCCTTACAGCATGTCCCAAAAGTGTTTGTATAGTTTAAGCTTCACTAACTTCAGAATAATAAGTGCTATAAATTTACCCCTAAGATTGCTTGAAGTTTTAATTATATACATTAATTTTATACTTATTTTAGTTTTGTGCATGTTGAATAATGAATTATTAGTTTTAATTATTTGAGTCAGCCCCTCTGATTGGAAACAGTAAAGGCTGACTTTAAAACAAAAAACTTTCTGTTCAACATTCATAAAACGAAATAAGTGTGAAAGAACTTTAGGTTTCATATCTGGGTTAGTGTAAGGCACAGCCATTCTGTAGATACCATGGATTTGAGGACATGTGTGATCCTGAGAGTATCATATAAATGTCTGGGAAGAAGCAGAAATTCCAGGGAGTATTTCAGACTTTCAAGTCAAGTGCTCTGCACGGTAACAGGAGACTCAGGTAATATCTGGATGGCAGCTAAAACTAACTCAAAATTTCACTGAGGCAAATGTGTGATATGAAGAAAGGGTGGAGTTGGAAAACAGGATGTCAGGGGAGGGCAGAGGGACCCAGAGGACCCAGGAGGGGCAGCGGGATTTGTTGGGCTGGTGGGGAGAGGGGCTGTGCCACACCCTCCTCCTGTTGTCCCCTCCCCACCCTCAGAAGCCCTCTGTGACTGCCCTGTGCTCTGTGATGCAGGCCTGGCACTGTACATGTGGCAGCTTGGGCACCCTCAGGTCTCAGTTGCTTCGGCAGCCCTGCTCTTCAGCCATGGAGAACATTCTCTATTTACCGAATAGCGATCCTGAGCTATGGTGGAGCTTACGCTCAGCTGCTTTGAGTTTATACCCCCAGTTCACTTTTCTCAGTGGTTTGGGGTTATTATTCCTCTACCTAACGTACCTGGTGGTAGACTCCTTTTTATCAACTGCCTGGGACAATGGTGACACCCGAAAGGTAGGGAACACCCAGGAGAAAGTCTGTGTTGTTGGTTCCCATCCCTAGTCCCACATTGCTAAAAGAGTTTGGTTGCCTTAGAGACTGATAGGACGCCACTTTTCTACGGCAGAGGTCGGGCAGGGCCGGGGGTTCAGGAGGACTAAGGTTTCCACCTGAGGCTCACAGGCTACCTGTCTGGGTATGGTGGGAGGGGGGGGGTTCAGGATAAAGCCCGAACACAGTGATTTTGTGGTCCTGGATTGGCATGTTTAGAAAGTGTGGGTTCTCTGAAGGAGAACAGGCTCCCCTGACACGTGATCTTGAGTCACACTCCCATGTCAGGTGTCACTCGACCAAGCCTTCCTTCATGTTGGGCTGATCAGATGAGCAATGCCGAGAGCCCCTGAGCTCTGTCCCCGGGATACAGGGTCCTGTGAGGGCAGATGTGACTGTTGGCTTCTGATTCTGTGTCCTTGAGCACAGCACTTCTGAGAACATCAAGTGAGGATTTCACAGACAAAATCCTCTTTTGAGTTTTTCAAAGAAGGGAAAATTGGAAATATTTTATCACCTTCAAAAATTGATAAAAAGAACAAGTTTCTGTTAGTTAAAATGGAGAGTCATGTTATTCGTGGATAATGAGTGTCTGGGCTTCCTAAAGAAGAGGAGGGGGAGAAGCGAGTCCCAACCTCTCACTCTTTTCCTTTTGTTCTCAGCCTCAGGGCGGAGAGAAGATAAAAAGGCAAAGTGGAATACGGAGAGGTAAGGTTCCCCTAGCTGACCTGAGCTCTCCAAGGTGGGCTTCCCTGTTCCTTCTGTGAGGTCCCAGGTCCCTGAACTCTGAGGATGTCAGTTGCTAGACAGTCTCTCTGGGAAAACAGAGCCCTCGGAGGAGGCTCACGGGAAGGTGGTGTGACCTGAGACACTTCTCAGAGCACCTGCTCTGCCCTGTGTGGGCATCAAGGAGGGATGGACCTGGGCAGTGGCCCAATTGGTGGCCATGGAGGCGTGGAAGAAGGACTGCCGATGGGTTTGGAGTCAGAACTCCCGTCTCCTGACGGTGTGTAAGTACTTTGACTTCCTAGATGCTCAGCTTCCTCTTAGAGATAACCACTGAGGTCTGTGCTTCATGTGGTGGTTTTGAGCATCATGTGGGATACTGTGTGTGAGAGTGCTTTATAAATGGGGCCACATACACGTGTGAGCCTTGTTAATATTTCTGTTGGCCATTTGGCCTTGTCTACAGATTTTCGGGGCTATCAGAGTTTGATATCCCAAGGGTCTACCATAAAGGGACTCCTGTACGGTCCTTATGCATCTACCTTCCTCGTATATCACCTCCTCTCCTGCTTTCCCAGGTCAGAGGAGAATTAGCCAGAGTGAAGCAGAGGAGGAAAGGAAGATGATTTCCATTCTGACAAGGTGATTAATCTTTCTCCTTCTTTCCTGGTCCCTGTTGAAAGCACGTTCTATGCATCTCAGGGATTCAGTGTCTCCTGCCGCAGTTGTGGGAGGGGGTGGCCGTGGGAACGTGTATGTGAACAAAGGCTGGGGCTGAGACCACAGAGTGTATTGTGAAGTTTGGGTGGAGGCAAGGTGAGGGGGCAGCAGGCTTTGGGTGGCCCCACCCGGCTAGGCTAGCAGGACCCCCACTCCTTGTGGTGGTCCTGGCTACAGCTTTGTCCCTCTTGTCTTCTGCAGCCCCTTTGGTGAGGATGATGACACAATGAACTTTCGTCGTGTTTTATGTCCCGACCCCCTCTGTGGTGTGTGTAATCGGGCGACTACCGAGATCATGAAAGTGCTGCTCCGGGAGACCCTGGAAGATGCTGCTCCATCTGTGTCAACTTTGGGGTCCATGGTTTCCCAGACAACATCGTCCTGCCCTTTGTCCTCCAGCGGCTCAGCAAGCCCTGCAAGAGAATTAACACCTGCTTCTGTGCCTGAGCCTTCTCCACCTGCCGCCTCCATCTCTCACCTGACCTGATGACCCCCTTACCTGCCCTGCTTTCACCCACCCTCACCACTGGGTGACTCTCTGCCCCAGAGCCTTATCAGTCCCCATCCCAGCCACTTGCCTTTCCTCCTCTCCCACCATCTCAGAGCCTTCCAGGGCCATCCCTTCAACAACACGCTCCCTTCTATAAATTGACCGTAAACTGTTTTTGTCAAGTGCTGGCCAGAGTGTTCTTTCTTTTTTTTTTTTTATTTTTATTTTTTGAGACAGAGTCTCACTATATTGTCTGGGCTAGAGTGCTGTGGTGTCAGCCTAGCTCATAGCAACCTCAAACTCCTGGGTTCAAGTGATCCTCATACCTCAGCCTCCCAAGTAGCTGGAACTACAGGCATGTGCCACCATGCCCGGCTAATTTTTTCTCTATATATTTTTAGTTGTCCATATAATTTCTTTTAGTAGAGATGGGGTCTCACTCTCGCTCAGGCTGGTCTCAAACTCCTAAGCTCAAACGATCCACCCACTTTGGCCTCCCAGAGTGCAGCCAGAGTTTTCTTACAAGGATTGAATAGATCAGAGTCAAGGACAGACAGCCCCAGAAGGGCGTGGCATTTAAGTACCAGCTATCTGGTCAGGAGCATTTCCCACCCATGCCCCGCAGGGAGCCTGTGCCCCATCTAAGCCCCACCTGCCCCTACCACTGCTGAAAACACTGTGTTCTGAGATTTGCCTCTGCTGTCTAGGCAGAAAATGCTTCTGAAGCATTTCCAGGGAGGAAAATTCACTTCCCCAAAATAATGCATTCCTTGTTGAGAATATTGATTCTCCTCATTGAGCATATTGATTCTCTTCAAAAATGTTCTAGTAAGAATGGTGTCTTTTCTGTGTACTGTGTTGGGGGCATAAGATTTGGGTAACCTAGAGCTTGTGCTTAGGAAAGGTAGGAGTTAGTTCAGCTCTTCCTATTGCCCATTTTGTCTTCTAAAAAATGACCAGTCCCTTGGAGCTGTTGTTGAGGAATGGAGATCATGTGCCCCAAAAGCCCCTTCCCTCCCAGGTGAAGTGTGAGAAGATGGGCTCTGTTTCCTACTTCTCAGCTTTGCCTTACTGACATTGTGCCGCAGCCCTGCCTTTCCCTCAGATCCTCTAGAGCAGTAAGGAAGACAGGTCTTGCATATGTGAAGAGAGGGTAAAAGACGGGCATATTTTTCACAAAATAGTGGCTTAATCATTTTTTAGAAAAAGTTGTCAATGACCAGAGGGTGACACAGGTGGGTGGGAGTGTTTGGGGAGTTATTGCTGCAGTGGATGCTGGGCTGGTCGGGAAAGGTCTTAGGAACAGGGTAGGTGCTACCTAGGAATCCGTACTCATGTGTTGGGTAAGCATACTTTGACCTTGATGTTGTGGTTTCCTTACTGGAAAGTCACCTTGGGGAAGTGGTTCCCGTCCCCGGGTATTTCTTCAGGCTACCTGGATTGATGACATTTGCACAGCAAAAGGATCACTCAGGTGTCAGTGGCAAGAATGTCACCCAGGCAGCCACTTACCTCCCAGAGTAAAATAAAGCTGAGAGCAAGGAAAAGATGCCTTAGAGTGACTGGGAAAGTAATAATAATAATAAAAAAGAAGATGGGAAAGAATGCCCTTGCTGGTGGAACAAAGGTGTTTATGCCCCATTCTGCCCATATCATGACCCTGACCTGCTCCCCCTTTCCCATTCTATCTACACACCACTTCCTTGAGGCAGATCAGGGCACTGCAGGATTTACTGATGCCATTTGGCAGAAGTGTATATGGGGCTGTTCTTTGGGTACTAAATCAATATCTGCAGGGTTGTTTTTGAGCATGGCAACCCCCTCTTTAGGGAAGGTGACCTCAGTGCCTTCCTTCCAACTATGCTTGATGACAACATGCAAGATCTTGTCCTTAGTGTGTACAGTTCACCTATCAGGATGGAGGTGCCACCTTTGATCTTCATGGGCTTGGTGGAGCCATAGTAGATATGCCCCAGAACACCTGTAGCTCATGACCCACAGGTGAGCCCTGGACTGTGCACCAGGGTTACAGATATTTGAGGGCTCACCATGGACCTTTACAGAATGTTCTTTTTGGCAAAAACTGTGCACATGTCCATCCTTAAAATAGGGTTCTGGAGAGAAGGCAACTGTACTTGTACAGACTGGGACTCAAAAATGGGGTGAGTTTCTTAGCAGGAGCTTGAGGTAGTTTTTCCAGAAAAGTCTATGAATGTGGGGTGTCAAAACAAAAACAAAAAATGAATGTCCACTACAGTTCCCTTACTCTATTCTACTTCTATTTTCTTGTCCAGAGCAAGGCCATTGAGCCTGCAGTGTCTGAAGCTCAGGGTTGCTGAAAGAACGCAGAGTCTGGGGAGGCCCTGGAAAGGACAAAAGGTGGGATGGGGCACAGGGGGAGGAACTTGTAGAGGTGGAGAATCAGTGGAGGACCCCAACATCCATGTGGATAGAGGAGCCAATAACCTGGCCTCTCAGCCCCTCCATCTTCCCATCTTAGGGTCCTTTACCTCCATTCCAGTTCAGTTACTGCCACACCTGGAACTTACCATCAGGAACACCTCTGACATCTGTGATAAGACAGCTTGACATTCCACCCTTTGACCTCATCCCTATTCTTCCACCGAATGCTCTCAGCTGGTCATTGTTTTCAACTCCATGTCATTAATTGTTCTACTTATCTATGCACCAAGTTCTTATCTTAATTTCCTCCCTCATCAAGGCAGATTTCAGGGTCTATCTGGTAGCCAGTGTTTAAAAAGCTTCACTTTTTACAGGCCTCATCCAACCCCTTTAATCCTTCCTATTTGGCAAAATCTCATCTCTCTGCCTTTTCCAGAAATGCCTTCCTTTAAGTAACTGATCACTATTGGATTAAATCTCACAAGTCTCCTGGCACTATGATAACATTCATGGTCAACCCCAGCACTATCTGGAAACAAATCACTCATTTGTTCCAAACATAATTACCTGGTACTTGTTTAACAGTAAACAAAAGAAATAGAGCTTAGAAAAAAAAAAAAAAGAAATAGAGCTTAGGTCATTTTTTTTTTCTGTCTACTCTCTCCCATGCTGCCCAGATCTATTTCAAACCTTCTGCACTTTGCTCAAACTTAGGCCACCTCCACTTGCTTAGCAGATGTTCTGGACCCATCATTCACAGAGGAACTAGAAGCCATTATATGGGAATTTTTCATCAAAAAACATTAAAAAAACTATCCATCCCTCCTTTCTTTCTTTCCTTCTGTTATACAGAAAGAAATTTCCTTCTAAGATTTCTATCCTCAAAGGAATTACATTACCTGACATGTCTTTACTGAGAGATAGCTAAAACTTAGTCTTGTTTTTCTTTTTTTGAGACAGAGTCTTACTTTGTTGCCTTGGCTAGAGTGCTGTGGCATCATCATAGCTCATAGCAACCTCAAACTCCCTGGGCTCAAGTGATCCTCCTGCCTCAGCCTCCTGAGTAGCTGGGACTACAGGCATGCACCACCACACCAAGCCATAACACCTAGTCTTGATGGGCTGATCCACCCTTGCCAGCTCTCCTTATTGCTCCCTCCCCTCTCCTCATCAGGCACTCAATATCTTTTACTTTTTATTACAAAAATGTTTAAACATACACAAGAGCAGATAGAACAGTATAACTTCCCATGTACCGATCACCTAACTTTCACAATTACCATGCGTGATGCACCCCATCTTTTATACTATGATTAAAGTGTGAGAGTCCATTTAAACATCTTACCATCTATCTCTCGGAAGATATGCCATGTGCCCTATGTCAGTGCTCTCACATTCCTTTGATATTTATCACATGAGGATCACACTTATCCACAACAGATGTCCACAGCATTGGTGAAACACATTGAGCTTTACTGGCTTTGGCAATCAGCTCTGCTCTGCCTTGTAGTCAACCCCGAGAAATCATTTGGATTCCTCCCCCCCACTACATACAAACAGTAAACTTTACAGAACAAATTCAGTGCGTAATATTGCAGTCCCTTAATCACACAGTAAGTATAACATGAAAAGTAGGAAACTTTATTAATATATGCTGATAAAAATTTGAGATTGCTATGTAAATGTCTTCAAATATTTAGAAGAAAAGAACTTTTTCCTGTCACACATTTAAAATGAGTTATTGTGTTTCCAGTTAAATACAGTAGATCAAATATCCTTGTGTATCTCCTCTCCTTCCCAAAATGTCATTAAAAGCAAAGGATTATATGAAAAAATGCTCAACATCATTAATTGTCAGGGAAATACAAATCAAAAGCACTATGAAATACCACTTCATACTCCCCAGGATGGGTAGAATCAAAAAGTCAGATAAGTGTTTGGGAGAAAGTGGAGAAATTGGAAGCCTCATATACTGCTCGTGGGAATATAAAATGGTGTGGTTGTTTTGGAAAACAGTCTGGCAGTTCCTCAAATGTTAGACAGGATTGGCATATAACCCAGCAATTCCTCTCTTACAAATATACCCAAGAGAAATGAAAACATATGTCCACACAGAAACTTGCACACAAATGCTCATAGCAGCATTATTCATAATAGTCAAAAGGTGGAAACAACTCAAATGTCCATCAGCTGATGAATGAATAAACAGAATGTGGTATATCCATATAGTGGAGTATTATTCAGCCATAAAAAGAATAAAAAATAAAGTATTAGTACATGCTACAACATGGATGAACCTTAAAAACATTATGCTAAGAAGCCAGAAGCAAATGGCCACATGTAATTCCATTCTCATGAAATGTTCAGAGTAGGAAAATCTATAGTGACAGAAAGTACATTATGGCTTCTTACGGCTGGGGGAATGAGGGGCAGAAGGGGTGATAGCTAAAGGTTATGGCATTTCTTTCTGAAGTCATGAAAATGTTATAAAATTGGCTTTGGTGATGGATGTACAACTGTGATGTACTAAAAATCAACGAATTACACACATTAAATGGGTGAAGTGTGTGGTATGTGAACTGTATTTCAATAAAGCTGTTTAAAAAGTAAAGGATTTTTAAAAAGTAAGTGCTTGAGGTTGACAAGAACAGGAGAGGATACAACAGAAGAGGTCAACACATTTTTGGAAGATGGAAACCCAGGTAACTGACTTAGCAAAGCAGATAAAGCACCTGCAAACCAGTTCACCCCATGAAACCCCAGAAGACAAATGACATGGTGGCACCAAGTAAGAATTAGGGATTACTTGCTATAAATATGGTTCTTTGAAATTTCCGTCCTTTTTTTGTTTTACATTGTGCATAATTAGAAAAAATTTGGGAGGAGTGCTCTTTTCCAGTATTTCCTAAGACTCTGTTGAAATGTTAGCATGCTTCAAATGTGGAAAGAGGATCCCAGGTTCTTCCCTGGGACAGAACCTGAGACCACGGTTTTAAAGTTGGCATTGCACACTACTGGGGTCTGGGTGTGGTGTCGCAGATGTGGGAATCAAAGCCAAAAATCTCAAACGTTATGTAAAACTAAAGACAACATAGCCAATGGTCCATTTTAAAAATGTATTAATTTGAAAGTAATTAAACTTGTAGAAAAGTTGCATGCAATGAGTGGATTAATAAAATGTTGTATATGTACACCATGGAGTACTACCCAGCCATAAAAAGGATGAATTGACGCTTTTTGCAGCAATTTGGAAGGAACTGGAGACTATTATCCTAAGTGATGTATTTCAAGAATGGAAAAACAAAGCACCACGTATACTCTCGAATACATTGACACTAACCGATGATGCACAGAGGAAAGTAAAAGTCATTGGAAATCAAGTGGGGGGAGAAAGAAGGAGGGGAAGGGCAAACCCCACCTCTTGGGTACAATGAACACTATTTGGGTGATGGGCACATTTATATCCCTGACTCAAGCCATGTATCAAAAACATCTGTACTTCCTTAATATTTTGACATACAAATAAATAAATAAGAAGACAGGCAAAGAAAGGAGCTGTCATTACTGCAAAACCCTCACCATATGGAAGGGAAAGGAAAAGATAGGGTGTCTGGGGTCAAAACAGATTCATCAGATTCAGTGAGGAAGTGTAGACAAGCAATGTAAGGAAATGACACAGGGCTTCATTTCAGCAGTGTATAATATAAATAAGGGTGCTTTGCTTTAAGGGTTATAACTGTTAAATAACTGGCTAACATGGGGAGAGAAAACAAATATATATATACATCATCAACAAAAGTAACATCATTGTTTTAAAAAGCATAGAGGAAGTATGGTGAAAAGTTAGAAAGTAGATGGGAAAAAAATTGTAAAACTTTTCATGGAGGAAATAATCACAGATGTTATTCAAAACAAAAGGCATTGCTAAATATAATTTCACTTGTGCTCCTTAGAGGTTACATTAAGCTAAAGAGAAGTCTGCTTCCTAAATAAGGATGCGTTTCATTGTGTGGGTTCTGGTTCAGCACAATTGCTCTGTAAAACTGAGGTAGAATTAAAAATGTTGGGAAGGGGACAGAGAGTTTGGTAGAGAGAAGAAAGAGGGAGCAGCAGGGTAGAACACTGTAGGGGTGAAGGTGGCTAGATCTGAGAGCCCTTAGAGGCAGAATAGCCTGAAAGGGATTTGGAGAGGGAAAAAAAAAGTTTTTCAGGTTTTTGCCATGGGTATGTTTCCGTCTCCTTGTTTCCCTCTTCATTGAACAGGCTACTCTGGCCTCTAATGATTTTTGGCAATGATTCCTTTCGAGGAATTACAGTGGGGTGGGCTGCTGCTGAGTATATTTCTGGTTTTATACAGGTAAACAACCACTGTGTATGTATGGAAAGCTGTAGCTCAAGACAGAGTAGATCCTGAGTGTGTAGATCCCTGGGCACATCAGACTTTCAAAGATCATATGGGGTCTGAAGGAAGATCACCAAGCAGTAAGAGGTAGAATAAATAGAAAGTTTCACTAAGGTAAACATATGAAATAGTGAAAGGGTGGAGTTAGAAGGTAGGGTAGAGGGATCTAAGATCAGCTGGGCTGGATGGTGGGGGGAAAAACTGTGGGTTCATCTCACATATTTTTTTTTTTTAATTTCAGCATATTATGGGGGGACAGATGTTTAGGTTACATATATTGCCTTTGCCCCACCTGAGTCAGAGCTTCAAGTGTGTCCATCTCCCAGTGTGCACTGCACCCCATCTCACATGTGTTGTCCCCTCCCCCACCCTTAAGAACCTCTGGCATCTGTGCTAAAGCTCTGTGATGTGGGCCTGGAACTCTGGTTTAGAATATGCACTCAGTGCTCGGTGTCTAATGATATGGACCACATTTGTCTGAGGAGCCATACTGCACCATGGCTGATCTCCTTGACTTTGTGGGTATTTCTAACCTCACCTTCCTGTGTGGGGTGGGCCTCTTCCTTCTGTCTCTCTGGTACCTAGAGAAGAATCTATGTTTCCCAATATTTTGGAAACAGAGAGACATTAATCAGGTAAGTAAACCAGAGTTGCTCAGATTTCTTTTTCTGAGAAAGATCAGGAAGATCTTTCTTCTGAAAGATCGGGAAGGTCAAAGAGGAAATTGACATCCAAGGTCAGCAGAGTCTGAGGTTGGAAAATGGCATTAAAGCTGTGGAAAGATCTCTTGGACAAGCCACCAAACGATTACAGGACAAAGAACAAGAACTGGAGCAGTTGACTAAAGAGCTGCGGCAAGTCAATCTCCAGCAATTCATCCAGCATACAGGGACAAAAGTTACCGTTTTGCCAGCAGAGCCCCTTGAAATAGAGGCCTCACATGCGGACATAGAAAGGGAGGTGCCCTTCCAGTCCGGGTCCCCGAAGCGGCCTGGTTCATCTCGGCAGCTCCCGAGTAATCTTCGCATGCAACAGAATCCTATCTCATCTGGTTGCACCCCCATGTTCTAATCTTTTTTCTTTTCTAATATATGCATTTTAATGCTATAAAATGCTCTAAGATCTTTTTTCTTTTCTAATATATGCATTTTAATGCTATAAGTTTCCCTCCAAGTACTGCTTTTCCTGCATTCATAAATTTTGATAAGTTGTATTTTCATTTTCATTTGGTTTAAAATATTTAAAAATTTCTCTTGATACTTCTTCGACCCATGTATTATAGAGTATTGTGTAATTTCCAAGTATTAAGGGATTTTCTAGCTGTCGTTCTGTATGTATTTATGTTTTTTTTCCATTGTGGTCTGAGAACAGACATTGTAAGACATCTATTCTTTTATATTTGTTAAGGTGTGTCTTATGGCCCAGAATGTGATCTTTGTTAATGTTCCATGTGAGCTCGAACACAGTATGTATTGTGCTGTTGCTGGATGAAGTATTTGATACATATCAATTGGGTCAAGTTTACTGATAGTGCTATTCTGATCCACTATATCCTTATTGATTTTCTGCCTACTACATCTGTCAATTACTGATAGAGATGTTGAAGTCTCTAACAATAATAGTGGATTCTTCTATTTCTCTTTCAGTTCTACCAGCTTTTGCCTCATATATTTTGATACTCTGTTGTTGGATGTATACACATGAAAGATGGTTACAGCTTCTTGGAGAACTGACCCCTTTGTTATTATTTAATGCTTGTCTTTAGCCCTATATTTTTCCTTGTTCTAAAATTTGTTTTGTCTTAAATTAATATAGCTACTCCTGTTTTCTTTTGATTAGTGTTAACATGGCACAGTTTTTCCATCATCTTATTTTTTGATCTATTTCTTTATATTTAAAATGAGTATCTTGTAGACAACATATAGTTGGGTCTTGTTTTATATTCACTCTGACAGACTGTCTTTTAATTGGTAAATTTAGGCAATTCACATTTAAAGTGATTTTTTAAAATATAGTTGGATTAATATCTACCATTTTTGCAATTGTTTACTGTTCATTGTACCTGTTCGTTTTTTTCTCCCCCTTTTTTCTGCCTTCCGTGGTTTTAAACAAGAATTTTATTTTATTTATTTTTGATTGAGATGATGTTTTATTTTTAGACCCAGGCTGGAATGCAGTGCTATAATCATAGCTCACTGTAGCCTGGAACTCCTGGGCTCAAGCAATTCTCCCACCTCAAGCTCTTGAGTAGCTGGGACTACAGTTGTGTGCCATCATGCATGGCTAATTTATATTTTTAGAGACAGGTCTTGCTATGTTGCCCAGGCTGATCTCAAACTCCTGGCCTCAAGTAATCCACCTGCTTGAGGATCTGGAGTAGCTGGGACTACAGGCACAAGCCACCATGCCTGGCTATTTTATCTTATTTTTAACTGTTATGTTTAAGGTGTACAAAATGATGTTTTGATACAATTATACATAGTGAAATGGTTACTATAGTCAAGTCAATTAACATAGCCATCATCTCACATATTACTTCTTTTGTGTGATAAGAGCATCTCAAATATACTCTATTAGCAAGTTTCCAGTATACAATACAATATTGTTAACTATAGTCCTCATGCTGTACATTGTTATATATTTAGATTTATTTATCCCACATAATTACAACTTTGTACCTACATCTTTCCATTTCTTTCCTCCACCCCTCTGCCCCTAGTAACCACTGTTCTATTCTGTTTCTATTCAATTTTTCCCCCCAAGATTCCACATATAAGTGAGATCATACAGTATTTTTCTTTCAGTGTCTAATTTATTTCATTTAGCATAATGACCTCCAGTTTCATCCATGTTGTTGCAAAGGGCAGGATCTCCTATTTATTTTTCTAAGGCTGATACATATCTCATAACTTCTTTATCCATTCATTTATCAATGAACACTTAGGTTGTTTTTCAACCTTGGTTATTGTGAACAATCCTGCAATGAACATGGGGGTGCAAATTTTTCTACAAGGTACTGATTTTATATCCTTTGGATATACATAAAGTATATTTTGTCTGTTATAAATATAGCCATTCCTGTTGTATTTTGGTTACCTTTTACATGGGATATCTTTTTCCATCCCTTCACTTTCAGTCTATGTGTGTTCTTAAAGCTAAAGTGAATCTTACATAGTCAGCATATAGTTGAATCTCATTTTTCAATCATTCAGCCACTCTATGTCTTTTGAAGGAATAATTTAATCCATTTATATTTAAATTAATTATTAATATACAATGATCTATTATTGCCATTTTGTTAATTGTTTTCTGTTGTATAGTGCTCCTTTGCAACTCTCACCATCTTCCTTTACGATTTGGTGACTTTTAAAAACAAGCATTTTATATGATTCAGTTTTCTCTTGTCTCTTAGCTTATACATTATACTTCTTTTAAAAATTTTAATGGTTGCCCTAGTTTATAATATATGTTTACAACTAATTATACTGCACTTACAAATAATACTATATTGCTTTGTAGCATAGTAGTGAAGGTACCTTATAATAAAGTTTTCCCAATTCCTCCCTCCTGTCCCTTATAACATTGCTATCAGTCTTCTCACTTATCTATATACTATAATCATTCCATATGTTTTTGTTGCTGTTATTATGTTAATTAAGAATAAGAAAAATAAAAGCTTTATTTTACCTTCATTTATTCTTTTGCTGGTGCTCTTCCTTTTTTTGATACATAGATCTGAATTATCATTTTCTGTCTCCTTGAAGAGCTCCTTTTAAGATTTCTTGCAGGGCAGGTCTGCTGGTGATGAATTCCCTTTGTGTGTTTTTGTTTTGGTTTGTTACAGAAAGTTTTTATTTCTCCTTCACTTTTGAAGGATAATTTTATTGATATAGGTTTCTAAGTCAGTGTTATCCTTTTTTATCTACCAATACTTTAAATATCTCACTTTGTTCTTCTTGCTTGCATTGTTTACAGTAAGAAGTATATAATTCTGATTTTTGTTCCTCTATAGGTAAGGTGTTTTTTCTTCTCTGGATTCTTTCAAGTTATTTTTCATTTGATTTCCTTCAGTTTGAATATGATATGTCTAGCTTATCATAAATATAAATCTTATCCTGCTTGGTGTTATCTGAGCTTCCATGATCTATGGTTAATTTATCATTAATTTTGGAGAATTTTGTTTCTTTTGCTTCATTCTCTCTGTTCTTTCTGGTATTCCAGTTACATGTATGTTACATATTTTGAAACTGTCTCAAAGTTCTTGAATAATCTGGGTTTCAAAAATTGTTAATTCTTTTTCTCTTTGCATTTCAGTTTGGGAAGTGTCTATTGACATATATTCAAACTCATTTCCCCCCCCTTGACCATATGTAGTCTACTGATGAGCCCAGCAAAGGTATTCTTCATTTTTGTTATGATGTTTGTTTTTCATTTCTAACATTTCCTTTTGATTCTTTCTTAGACTTTCCATCTCTCTGTTTACATTCCTCATCTATTCTTGCATGTTGCCTACTGTTTCCATTAGAACTCTTAACACATTTATCAGAGTTTTTAAAATTCCATGTATGATAATTTCCAAATGGGTGCCACATGTGAGTACAGATCTGGTGCTTGCTTTGTCTACTCTATTCAGACTTTTTTTCTTGTCTTTTAGCATGACTTGTGATTTTTTTTTATTGAAAACAAGGCACAATGTATTGGGTAATAGGAACTGAGGTAAATAGGCTAGAATTTATGTTAATCTGGCTAGGAGTTGTTTGTTGTAGTTGCACATAACAAAGCTTTCAATTTTCTTTAGTGTCCTTGTTTTTGTTCCCCCTGGTATCATGCATTTTGCCTAAGATCATCTCCTTAAGTATAGCCTACACCCTGCAACTCTTTCAACTATCATCCCTTGTTACCACACTGGAGCTGTTAATGTGGTGGTAAGGTGTTGGGGAGGTGATATGATTAAACCTCAGTCTTTTAGTAGGCCTATGTCCCTGGGCTGTGATGTTTACAGCGTTTCTAAGCTTTTTTCCTCACCCATTAGGTAATTCAAGAAGGTTAGAGGGGGCTAGAGTTGGGTAACTTCCCTTCCCTCATGTGGGATAAGGCTCTGGTTGTATTTTCCCCTGATGAGTAGGCTTCTGTTATGAAGAACACTCAGGTTATATTTCAAAATGGTTACCTTTCCCTTATCCCTGCCAAAGGCATGAGGGTTTTTCTCATGGCTCTTTATTGTAAGAACTTGATGGAGCTCTTAGTGGTAAAACTCAAGAAAATGTGGGAGATACCCTCAAGACTGTGACCCCAGGAATTTTCTTACTCTCAGGATAGCTCACACACATCCTCCAGAAATTCATCAAAGTGTCCATTTAAGTGTTCCTACCACTTTATGGCTCCAAAGGCTTCTGCTCCAAGGAAGCTGATCTTGACTATGGCTCTCTTCATTTACCCCTTCTGAAGATTTTAGGGGGTGGTTTGCCCTGTGACCTCAATTCTCTGGTGGCTCCAAGAAAAGGACTTTTCAGTTTGTCCAGCTTTTTTCTTCTTCTAAAGATGACAGTAGGGACTTCCAAGCTCTTTCAATGTCAGAGCTGGAACCAGAAGTCACCCCTCAGAGAATGATTCCTTATTTTCCTGTTCCTCCTCCCACAATTCTCAATGAGTTTGATTGGCTTAAAGAGATGCCTGAGATGGGAAGTCTGAAAAGAAGATAGAACATCACTCTTCTAGGGACAGAGGTCAGGCAGGGCCAGGGGTTCAGGAGGACTAAGGTTTCCACCTGAGGCTCACAGGCTACCTGTCTGGGTATGGTGGGGGGTTCCAGGATAAAACCCCAACACAGTAATATTGTGGTCCTGGATTGGCATATTTAGAAAGTGTGGGTTCTCTGAAGGAGAATAAGCTCTCCTGATACCTGATCTTGAGTCACATTCCCATGTCAGGTGTCACTCAACCAAGCCTTCCTTCGTGTTGGGCTGATCAGGCAAGCAATTCATTAAAATGGAGAGTCATGTTATTCATGAATAATGAGCATTGGCACTTCCCAGAGAGAGGAATGAGAGAAGCAAGTCCTAGCCTCTCATTCTTTTCTTTTTGTTCTCCACATCAGGGCGGAGCCAAGAGGAGAAGGAAAGGCAGGACACAGAAAGGTAAGGTTCTTCTGTCTGACCTGAGCTCTCCAAGGGTGGGCTTTCCTCTTCCTTCTATGAGGTCCCAAGTCCCTGATTTCTGAGGATGTCAGTTGCTAGATACAGTCTTTCTGGGATAACAGAGCCCTCAGAGGAGGCTCACAGGAAGGTAATGTGATCTGAGACACTTCTCAGAATCCCTGTTCTGCCCTTGAAGGTAGGATGGACCTGGGCAGTGGGTGCTGCCCTATAGGTGGCCATGGGAGATGTCGAGGAAGGACCATCTATTGGTTTGGAGTCAGAACTTCTGTCTCCTGAGTTTGTGTAAGTACTTGGACTTCCTGGGTGTTCAGCTTCCTCTTTGAGATAGTCACTGATGTTTATGTTTCATGAGGTGTTTTTGAGCATCTTGTGGGATAATGCATATGAAAGTATTTTATAAATAAGGCCACATATACCTGTGAACCTTGTTAATATTGCCAATGATGATTTGACCCTCTCTCCTGATTCTTGGGACTCTCCAAGACCAGTCTACCAAAGATACCATTAAGGGACATTGTACTGAGACTCCTGTAAGATCTCTCTGCTTCTGACTCCATCACTGTCCTGTAACCTGCTCTCCTATCTTTTCAGGTTGGAGAGATTGCCAGAGTGAAGTAAAGGGGGCAAGAGAGCTGTTTTCTCTTCTGCAAAGGTAACTCAACATTATCCTTCTTTCCTGCAGCCCTCTTTTCAGTAGAGTCTATGCAATTCTAGGGCCTCATTGAAGCCTGGGGTTGATAATGGGATGGAAAATCCACGGTGAAAGCTTGTGGGGAGAGAGATAAAAGGTATACTGTGAGATCAGGGAAGTGGGAGCATATAATAGGACAGTATGCATTGGGTGGCCCTAGCTTTCTTTACCAGACCTTCTGAGGTCACATAGGTTTGTTTTGGTCTGGCTACAGCTTTGTACTCCTTGTCTTCTACAGCCTCTCATGCCAGCATCAAGATACCATCTGCTTCCGTCAACTGTTATGCCCAGACCCCCTCTGTGAGGTGTGTAATAGAACAGCTGCCGAGGTCAAGCAACTGCTGTTCCAGGAGTCTTCAGAAGCTGCTGCTTCCTCTGTGTCTCCTTTGGCTTCCATGGCAACTGGAAAATCAATACCAGTCCCTCTTCCTGAGCCTTCCCCACCTCCCGTCTCCAGTCTCTCACCTGACCTGATGACCCCCTTACCTGACTTCCTTTCACCCTTACCACTGGATGACTCCCTGCCACCACAGCCCGCTCCTTCCTTGGAATCCAAATTCCCACTGGACCATTCCCCACCCAAGCCACTTGCCTTTCCCCCTCTCCCACCACATCATACTCAGGGAGCAGATCCTGTTCTCCAACCTGAGGCCACTTTGTCTGTAAAGACCATCTTCACGTTTGACCCCATCCTATCCCAAGATATTGATGCCTTACCAAATTTATCCCAGGCAGTGGATCCCACTGATTCAGATACTTGTCATCATGCATCATCAACCTCATCTACTTCACCAACGTCAGACTGTACTTTAACTGTGACTCAATCTAAATCAGTCTCCATCTTATTGAAGTCTGTTCTAGAGATGTCCTCTCCAGATAGCTCTAATGGGTTGTCTATTTATGTTCCAATAGTCAGAGGCATTGACCCTTCAATTTCAGAATTCTCTTGGTGGAAGGCTCATGACAAGAACATGTTCCTCCCCAGATTACCACACTCTGATTTTCAGCAGGAGCACATTTCCGTCCATCTAACAGAGACCTCTGCTACCAAGCATGTGGTAGACAGTTTTTCTTTCCTTGGCCTTAACATAGAGACACTCTTGGAGAGACAAATAAAGAAAAGAATGTCTTTGCAGGTTTCGGAGAAGAAAGAAGAGGAGGAAAGACCATTTTTAAAACAAATGTGGTCAAAATACCAACGGACATCTTCAGGGAATTCATTGGAGACACTGGTTGATAAGCAAGACATCACAGCCCCCCAAACTGGCTGGAACACCAAAGACACACCAGAGAATCTGTACATTTGTCAGCAGCTCCTATATGTCAAGACTTTGGGAGAAAACTTTCAGCAG
The DNA here is from genome assembly GCA_963574885.1 of Lepilemur ruficaudatus. Classification (NCBI taxonomy): domain Eukaryota; kingdom Metazoa; phylum Chordata; class Mammalia; order Primates; family Lepilemuridae; genus Lepilemur; species Lepilemur ruficaudatus. The sequence goes on along the minus strand of CAUYRT010081128.1, from coordinate 24,357 downwards.
AAATACAAGCAACTCTTCTGGGGTCTTCCCTCTCTGCACAGTGAGTCCCTAGTGGCTTCTCTCCTGGTCTCTGGGAGCAATTCCCCACTAGAGTCTGGTTTTACCTTATTCAATGGAATCTGTCATGCTCCTGAAGCCCAAATACAGGATCAAGAATCTCCACCACTTTCTCAGTCCCGTCCTCTTCCCCACACCCATGTATATCCCCACTCCTTTTCTCAAACCAATCTTCAACCACAGAAGATTGTACCTCTCACTCAGGTCCATTCCCAGGCCCACCTTCAATCCTCCCTTCCTATGCTACCATCATCTTTTCCACCCCAGATTAAGAACCGTGGAGTATCTTTCCATAGACATCAGAATGAGGCTGACATTCACATCTCAAATGAAAATCAATATCTGGAATGGCATGTGTTACAGAAGCAACAGGAAAGTTTGTGGGGTTTAGTCCCTGTACTCCAAAGATCTCAAGATGCTGTATGTCTTCCAGCTCCTAATCTTCCATTGGTCGCCCAGCCTTCCCAGGCCCCTGTTCCAGTCTCCATCTTTCCTGGCCATTTTCATGTCCGTAGTGAAACCCAGGAGCAACTGGCGCTCCATGTTCGAAAGAGGCTAATGCCACACTGGTGCTTCCATGCCTGTAGGAATCTAGGATCTGCAGCACTGTTAAAGCCTCAGTGCAAATCAACAGAAATATCTCAGCAGAATTGCACTCATACTCATTTAAAACACTCTGAGCTTCAGGGCCACAGTAGCAAGGATGTACAGAAGATAGCATTGAGTTGCTCACGAAGTTTCCATGAGAGAGTGGCAACAAAGTTTCAACCAAGCAACAACAACAAGAAGAATCTTAGGCAGATCTTCGGGAGGTGCCCATTACACAATCCATCAACAGTCTCAGAATATGTCCCAGTGAGGGGTCTGAGGGCTGCCTCTGAGGCAAAAAGTGACTGGGTATGTCACTCAAGAAATGAGTCAGAGAATGAATTATTAAGCATATCAAGGAGGAATTTAGACCAGAATGAAATGAAATCCATTCTTAGATTGCATTTGAGCAGGAAGTCTTGGCAGATCGCTGCAGATAGGATCCCCGTAGGCGTGTGTCATTCATGGCTGGCTGATAACAATGCACGGCCTCTTCCTGGGAGTTCCCATACCTACATGAAAAACAGAAATTTAACACCATCAGTGGGTAGGGTCAACTGCAAGATGACCATGCAAGAGCTTTCCTTTCTTGATACCAAAACCCATCAGGGCCTAGAATCTCACATTATGAGGTTTAGTGTAAGTCAGAAGTGGGGACTACCCCTTAAGGTTCTTGAATCCATAAAATCCTATGTGTTGAGAGAAGCCAAAACATGGCCTCTCCCTCAATTTGACTTTCCTTTGTCTGCCACCTATTTTTCTAAGGTGGTTTCCAAGCCCTTTAAGGGAAGCTCTGAAACTTTTCAGGGAAACAAGTTAGGAACAACAAATTCAGTTTCCAGCCTAGATCATCTCCTCCCTGCTACCCCACCCATGGGCAAAGAAGTACAGGGGGCTCTGGGACAATCACCCTCTAATGCTGACCACGAGCTTATGGAGAATGTCCAGATAATTGAGGATGGCAGACAGACTCTTCTGCCCTGCATACACAGCAGCATACACAAAGCAAGTCAGAAACAGACTATACTAGCCAACAGACACAGCCTAAAGCTGCTCGCAGGGCAAGATGGGGCTGGACATGCATCAGGGAATGAGAGAGTGAGTTCCTGCCATAGAGTAGAAGGGCTTCAGGGCAAAAGAATGGTGAAGAATTCAGAACATTTTTCTATGTCCAACGTGTCTAGGGAAATCTTCAAGGCTGATGAGCTCTGTGCTCTTCAATCACAATCTAATGATATCTTGACAATCAGTGAGTTGGAAAGTTGCTCAATGACAAATACGGATACGAGTAAAGAAGAAACTACCCTGACCATCAAATACTCTCCACCAAGAATATTAATTCCTGAAGATCTTAAATCATCAGACCTTAAAAGAAAGCTGGTTAGTGAGATAAACTTTAAATTGGAGAGTGAGTTGCATAGCCAGGCTCAAGACTGTTCCAGTTACATATCCTCTACTTCAGACATCTTGGCTTCTCATTCCTCCCAGAGTGTCTCCAGTGGGGATCTGGTAGCTTCCCAGGTGCTGCGTTTTCACTTGGACAATGGAGAGATCATCACAGGGCAGAGGCAGGAGCCCTGGGTCCCTGAGTGTGTCTTACAGAAGTGCCAGGATGAGGATTTCCCATCATCTAAGAGGAGAGTGAGACTTCTGGAACCCAAAGCAGAAGACAGTGGATGTGAGGACTCAGGATTGGAGACATCCAAAGCCATAAGGAAGAGCCATCCTGTCAAAGACAGGAAATTAGAGAAGACTTCCAAGTGTCTGTCCCAGAAGGAACCTCCTGAAAGTTATGTCAGAAAAAAGATGAGGCAACTTTTTCAGTGGTTCAATTCCAAGAGAAAAAGCATAGGGCAAGAAAGTTCCCCACAAAAAGGCAAGTTCATGCCAGCCTTTGCACGGGGCCAAGCCCCTGCTGAAGGTAAAGCTGCCTTTTTGAGTTGTGGGCCTCTTGAAGCTTCTGAGCTCATGACGGTCATTGGGCAGATCCTTGAGGAAAAACTGGCATGTAGGCAGCAACCTGAGGTCTTGCAATTAAGTCTGCAGAAGAAGGAACTGAGGGCCCAGGCAGAGCCTCGCAAAGGAAAACCCTCCAACTATAGGGTTCCCATTGACCCACAGCAAAGGGAAGGATCAGGTACCAACTCCTGCAACCAAGAAGCCGTCTCTATTGGCCCAAGTTGTCTTGCGAATTTTAAACAGACCAGGGATAGGATCAGACATCCCAGAAAGTTGTGACATTGAAAGACAAGCTATTATTCCAGAGTCATCCCCCCTTTCCCACTTTCCCATCCAAGCCCCGCCTGCATGCCAGGTATGCGAAGTGCCTCTGGCTGCCCTCACTCCAGGTGAATGTACTGCGTTCAGAGATTTGACTCTTCTGTGCAAACAGAAAATTCATCTCCAGCCCTTACAGGAAGGAAAAATTTTCCCCTAGGAATAATCCAGTTCTTGTTGAAAAAGCCTCTCAGTTTTCATGATAGTACATCCTCTGATGAGAGCAATTTCTTTTTAGCACAACCAAGAATATTGATCCTCCCCAATAAATGTTTCTTCTACTAGAGAGTGGCGTTCTCTGTGTACTGCACTGGAGGCATGGGTTTTGAGTATCCCAGAGCCTGTGCTGAGGGAATGGAAGGAATTAGTTTAGTTCTCACTATTGCCTCTTTTGGCTTCTAAAAGATGATCAGTCCCTGTAGGGAGCTGAGAGTGGCCTTCTCAGTCTTAAACTAGAGTTCTTTATATAACCCTTCTTTATATGTCCTATAATTAAAACATCATATTATTCCATAAAAGGTACAAAAAACTTACTCTAAAACCTTTCAGGCCTTTTCAATGTGAGAAAAATCCCTAAAGTTCAGAATTTGGTTCAAATCATCTTTTCACCTGCTCCCTGACTACCCTAAACTATATACAGCTGTAGGGTGGGGTGAGTTACTCTGGCATAATAAAGCCAGAAATTCCCCTTGCTGCCTTTAGAAGGTTTTGGAGTTGAAAGCATGGGGGTGTTTAGGCCTTGAGATCAGTGGGAGGGAGAAATCTTCCTCTTGGATCTCTTGGTGAGGAATAAATGCTACTGCTCCTAGGGGCCAGCCCTTTTCTCCTTCATGAAATTTGGAGCAATGTGCGAAGTTCCCCACCTCTTACTTTCCCCTAATGAAAATGGAAATTCACCCTTTCCCCTTTCTCTACCCTTTTGGGAGTTGTAGGGAGGAAAGATTGTGCCGCTCTAAAAGGCACCAGGGATAAGAACACTTTCCTGAAAACAGTGGTGTACTTTTATTTTAGAAAAGTTACTGATTCCAGAGGATCTGGCAGGTGATCAGTCACTAAGTGGGACATGTATGGATGGCATTTGCTATTTGGACACTGGGTTGGCTGGAGAAGGGTCCAGGAAATGGGTGGATCCTGCTGAAAAATTTATTATGCATAGTATGTTACTGTGTCTGGAAAGCACAATTTGAGCTTGACTGTAAGGTCTCCTTGCTTTTGCAGGCATTTTGAGGAAAAGGGAGGACTCTGTCCCTGGGGAATCTCTTTAGGATGCCTGGCTTGATAGCATATTGCAAGACCAAGAGATCACCTGGCAATCACTTGTAGAAATGGTCATCAGGTAGTAGCGACAAAGGATTTGGGAAAAAGAGCACAGTGATACTGTTTCAGTATAAGAGTTCAAGGGATGGTCTCTAAGCACAATATCTGCAGGGATAATGTCAGACACTACATCATCTTTTCTGGGGAAGGTGATCCTTGTCCCTGCCTTCTAGCCATGCTACATCTTACTCCAAGGTTACAACGATTTAGGGGTGTATTAGTTATCTATTGCTATGTAATAGATACCTCAAAATTTAATGGATTTAAAAAAAGTATATTTATTATCTCACATTTTTGTGGGTCAGAAATCCAGGTAAGGCCTAGCTGGGTTCTCTGCTTCAGGGTCTCTCACAGGGCTGCAATCAAAGTGTCAGCTGGGGCTGAGGTCTCTTTTGAAGTCTCGACTGGGGAAGGATACACTCCCACACTCACTTATGTGCTGTTGGCAGGATTCAGTTCCTCAAGGCCTATTGGACTGAGGTCCTCAATTCCTTGCTGGCTATTGGCTGAAATTGTCTGGAGATCTCCCTCAGTTCCTCATCATGTGGGCCTTTCCTGTGTGGCAGCTTAAATCAAAGCCAGGAAAGGAGAAAGTCCGTAAGAAAGACAAAAGTTACAATCTTTTGTAAACTCAAAATGGAAATACATCCCATCATCTTTCTGGTATTCTCCTGGTTAGAAGCAAATCACTAAGTCCAGCCCACACAAAAGGGGAGGGGTGATTATACAATTAGGTAGGGACATTGGAGCCTTCTTAGAAGTCTTCCTAACACAAAGGTCTCTTCTTGGACACCCCACTCAGTCCACTGAAGCCAAAGTGGCCAAAGGTGCCAAATGGGTCCTCATCCTCATTCACATCCACGGTTAAGGTCAAAGCTGTTTAATGGCTCAGTGGAACATCAAAGTGGTTGGAGCATCCAAAGAAAAGGAGACAGCTGGTGTGAAGGTAAAGGTGGTGTGAGGTCACCATGAATGGTAAAGTGAAAGGATCTCTGAGAAGCCCCTGACATACCACTGCCAGTGTTCATTCTAGACTTAGAGGAGAGGAGAAATTAGGTGAAATAATCCTGGCTCTACCACAGTCTGTCGTAGCTCCCAGACCACAGGCTAAAAGAAGCAATCTTCTGTTCCTATAGAGACAGCCAGGCTTAAAAGGAAGCAAATCCTATTGGCTGTAAGATTTAATTTTTACTTTTATTAATATATTTAAAATAGCACACCCATCATTTCAAATTTGCCTCTTACAGCTTGAACATCATAGACTGAGACACCCAGTTGGTAGAAAAACTAAGACTAGGGAACTCAGAGCATTTGACTCTCATCTTTAGATATTATCTATACATTCATTGCTGAAGACTTCTAACAAACGGAGATGTGATGCTTTAAAGAAGCTGAGTTACTGGCCTGTGGTTACAGAACATGTCATATGTGCTGCCCAGATACTTGCTTCCTTCCATTCAGAGAAACACTGCTTGAGACAGAATTTGAATTCGAAGAGCACCTAGGAAGTGACCCACCCAAAATGAGGTGGCAACAACAGTGATCCCACTTGGTTACTATACAAGTTTACCAATGCTTCACTGTGGGATGGGAGGTTGTGCTGACAATGACAAGTTTCTTCGGTGGGGATTCTTGTTCTACCTACTTACCCAGCTTTAGGTAATCTCCATTTGTGGCAGGATAATTTACCAAGCTATTGATACTGTTTCTACTCCCTGCCAGAGGGGACTTCAAAAGGAATAAAAGTTAACTTCTCACTTTTGTCTTCCAGGAAGTTCTGGGCTCTTGGGCTCAGAGGTTATTAATGGCTTTCATGTTTCCTGACTCAAAACCAAAGCTTTGAGGCACCTGTTGTACAGTCCTATCCAGACTGTCATGTGGGAGGGGAGTTTAGCAGTTTAGCAGGGAGTTTAGCTCCTCCCTAAGAGGGAGGAGCTAGGGGTTGGTGCAGGTGCTGGGTTGAAGGAGGGAGAGTCGCCTAATGGTAGCAGTGGCTCCAATGACTTTAGAATAAGGATGTAAAGCTATGTTCCTTAAGTGGATGGGTCCTGTGTGGAAGTCCTCCAGGAGACAGCAGGATTTCTTAAGGAATGAAATGATGTTTGTTGAGATGACTATCAAGCCCCCTTTTCTTGGGAGCTACAGCAAAATGCAGCATCATTCATCCTTGGCACATCTGTTTGGCAGTGACTACCAAACTAAATAGGCAAAACGTCAGTAATGACTAATATTGGATATCTTCCTACCTCCCCTTTAAAATGGGTGCTTTGAGCCAGATTCAATTTAATTTAGAAAAATTAAGTACTCCTTGTACTTCAGTGTTGTAGAACAAATTTGTGCTTTTATGAATATTTTCCCATTTAATCTTTACAACTCTTGAAGTAGATATTTTTACCTTCTTTTATAGAAGGCAACCCGAGGGTCAGAGAAGGTAGTGTAGGTGGTGTGCTAGCGTGGAAGAGGGAGCCAGGAATGAAGAGCCCTTTCTATTGTGAGGAATTATTTGTAAATGGAAGCAAATACAGTGCAAGAGGACTTAAACAAACAAACAAAAAAATAGCATCTGTTGACTCAGGTACCTGAAAACACCTGGGAGCAAGACTGCCAGGCAGCATAGGGTTCATGCTGGGGCTCAAGTGATGCCACCAGGATCCATTTTCTATCCAGTTCTTGGCTCTACATTCTGGGCTGGCTTCACTGTAAGACTGCGGGTCTGGAAAGTTCACAGCTACGTTCTCCAAACTTCAAGTGCTTGGAGGGGACAGAAGTGGGACAGGGCCCAGGGTAGGGGGCTACAAGTGGGGGAAATGAGTTGGAGGCTCCAACACCCAGTGGACAGACCACCCACCAACCTGGCCTCTCACTGTTTACTCCTTCTCACTTTAGATCCCTTTACCTTCCTTTCAGCTCAGTTACTGTCACACTCCAGAACTTATCACCAGAAACACCCCTGCCTTCTGAAAAAGTACACTCTGACATTTTATCCTTTATCCTTCTCATCTATACCTTCAGTATGCCAATTCTTCAACTTAGTCAGGAACTACGAGCCACTTTAAATTGTCTCCCTGTCCATCCAGCAAACTTTTGTCTTAATTTCCTTCTTCTCCAAGGAAAACTCCATGATCCACACTAACCACAAACTTGTATAGCTCCACTCCAAACAGCACTCCTTAATCTCCTTTCATCTTTCTTGCCTGGAAAAATCCAACTTTCTACCTTTTCTACACCTGCCTTCTAAGAAGAGGCTGATTCCTTTTGCGTAAAAATCACACAATTAAGTATATTGGTGTCACCATTAATTCATCATCTACGATTTACGGTCAGTTCCGACACTTCCTAAAAGTAATCCGTTCTTCCTCCAGTGATGACTTAGTGCTGGGCCGTCTTCCAAGCGCTGGGACCCACCAGCGAGGAAACAAAGCTCTCTGTCTTGTGGGGTTTACGGGATTGTCGTCTTAGTCAATTCCCTTGCTCGTCTACTCAAAACTCCTATTTCACTTTCCTGTACTTCTCTCCCTCCTCACCCACTGAACCACAAAGAAATGAGATGCCAATAGATGGAAACTTTTTATTGTAAAACTTAAAAATACCCCAGGCACCTTGAGCTCCCATCCCTCCTTTGCTCTGTCCTTCCCATTACAAAGAGGTTTCCCTCAGCCACCTCCTTGGTCCCCCCAAGCTGCGGCGTGTCCTTGTTTTCCGATTCTCAGCACCTTCCCCGGCGTGTTGGAGTATTGGGCTTAACAGCCTCTGCCTTCCAGACTCAGACCGTGTCCCCCTCGTCACCGTCCGTGCCCATCGTTGGTAAAGGGCACCCAGAGGGCTGAGACGCTTCTGCGCGCGAATGGAGGAGCGCAGGGAGCCCTCGAGGGGGCCCGGCCCGCGGCCTCGGGGCGCCCGGGGCCGCACCCGGGGACCGGCCTGAGTGGCAGCGCCGCCGTTGCGCCGTCCTGGCGGTGGCGGCCGCTCCAGGTCTCACCTCAGGCGTCTGGGTTCTGTCCCCGTGGCTTCCGGAAGGCAAGGGTTGCGACTGGCCTCGGAGACGTGGTCCTGGCGAAGGACCCGAGTGGCTGCCGCTCCCCTCGGGAAGGCGCCTTCCCTTCGCCGCCGTTTCCTGCCCGGCAGGCGACGCGCGCGGCCTCGCGCCCTGGGTGGCCCCGGGCCTCCCGCCGGGGGCGCCGCCTCCACCCCGCTCGGCCCTGGGAGCCCGGCTGCGCCCCCGCAGGCCCTCGGGGTGGGTGGTGACGGGAATAATCAGAGCGACGGCGTTGACTGCTGTTAAGGCTTCGCTGTGCCCTGGCTGCCTGGCAAAGCTGACCTGACCCAAGTCTCGGATCTCTTCTGTTATGTGGGGAGATGCTAGTGTGTACCAATGGGGTTCGTTGTCCCCTAACACGGGAACGGACAAGGAAAGAGCTTTGTCCGATTGAGGACTGAGGACCCCGATGCAGTTAGAACATGGGCTTTGCCAGTCCCCGGAGAGCCCAGTGCCTTGGAAACGCCTCCACCGCACAAGACAGCGTAAGACGTCAAAATGCAGGTCCATGCACTAAGGAGTCATCATCCCTAACTCTCTGCAGGATCAGTGACTAGGAGAAGGCTCTCACAGTCTGCCTGTTGTTTTCAGCGGAGTCAACAAGTCCCAGGTGCCCCAGCAGTGAGTCTACTAGGAATGGTTGGCGGGAACCCCAGGTGAAGGCCTGCCAAGGCACGGTGCCAGTGACAGAGATGAGGTCTACTCCTGAGAGTAGAAGCAGAAACAGTTGTCACGCCCTTCAAGATCCAGGACAGCATGACTGGAGGCCTCCAGCAGAGACGACTGCAGGCTTTTAATAGCACAGAAAATCTCAGGTAACTGTCTTCAATTAGGCAAGTATTGATGCCTTTATTGAGGGCCCACTACGTGTCTGTGTTCCCTCTTAAATAGGAACTGTAAACCTTTGTCTGCACAAAAGGTAGGACCTGTAACCGAGTTTGTCTTTGTAAGAGGTGGAAAGGAATCCTTTTCATGACTGTTTCCCCTTTCCGAAAGTAGCATACTGACAGTCCCCAACTTAAGATGGATCAACTTAAGATATTTTTGACTTACGGTGGGTTTTTTGGATGTGACCCCATCATAAATTGAGGAGCAGCTGTATAACAAATTCGAAAGATGTGGAAAAGTAGGACCCCATAGATTCCCATTCTTAGAACAATTTTTTTTAGCATTTTGATATTTCTTTCTAGATTTTGCTATGCACATTTTTTACATGGCTTAAACAAGATGTACTTAAAGAGGAAAACACTATCTTATACATTTTTGTGCTACTATAAACTTTTATAAATAACCTTTTTACGATAACATTCTATTTGGTAGAATATTCTACTTTTTGTTGACATTTGAGTAATTCATAATTTAAAAAAAATTAAAAGTTTGCTTACCTCATTTGTTCATAATTGTACTTGCTTATAAACTGTCCTGTTACAAGCAGCATAAAGCTTTTCCTAAATGCTTGTTTCCTGACAGCCCTTGGCCTACTACTGTTCTTTTTCTTCAGTTTCCTTAGATGAGTTATCCACTCAAGTAGTTAGCTTTTCATTAAATCCCTGAGTTTCAGTCAATGAAACCACCTGTTGGCTAAACATTCTCCATGTAAAATCTTCCGAACTTAACCTATTCTCTTTCTCAGACACCAACCTGCTCTTCCTGTGCTATTCCCATTATCAGTTAGTAGCACTGTCACACCCAAGCTAGAAAGAGAAGAACCGTTCTATACTCTTCTCTTCATCATCCCCACAGCTAGTCAGCTACTACGTGGAGGAGATGGAAAAATATGCTGGACAGAGAAATCTTGGAGTTCTGGCAGTTCACTATACTCACTCCAAATACACTTTTAGATCCTTCAGGTCATGAGCTGTATTTTTGAAATTAATGTTAATTATATTACTAATACATGTTTACATTTTGAGTCAGAATTAAGACATTTCTGTTAAGGTTAAATATCCCATTCAAAAACAAAAACAAATTGCATTCCACATCAGATTTTCTATATACTGTTTATATTAATATAGACTCCTGGTTTCTTTATTCAATTTAATCAGTTACTCTAAGCATTTAGTTTGGTGCCAAATTGTCAGAGATTTAGCTCGTTATTAAATACTTTAGTCAGACTTTTGTGTGCTTTTGATATATCTCTGTCATTTCCTACTTTCTGACACAAAAAAGATGTTTCAGTCTCGTCATATACCTTCCCTGCATCTGTTCAGCCATTTCTCTGAGTAGCCCTAGATCCTTTAATGGTGAATGGTGTTTAGAAGTCAAGGTCAGGGTGCACTTTGTGCTCATTATCATTAAGGTATTGTTGCTTCCAGGCCCTCTCAGTGGACAGAGTTAGGGAATATGTACTTTTAAATCACTCTATTTCTCTGTGTGTCTATATATATTGAAAATCATGAGTTCACACCCATACCTCTAGTTGCATGACACAACACAACACCACAGGGTTCATTTTTAGTTTTCTACCTTTTCATGTTGGTACTTATTTCTCCAACAATGAGAAATCTGGTTCCCATTATCCTTAATATATTCAATTAATTCTCCTGTCTGTAAGCAATCTCTTATCACCACCACTGTCCCCTTCATGTACGGATGTCCTTTTCTACCCACTTGGGCTTTGACATCAATGTGCCTGGCAGCTGTGTTATGTAGACACCTTCCTTAACCCACTGGGTATCTAACATCTTGCATCAAGCAACCCTTCTATGCCAAGCCCCTCTTCACCCTGCTTGGGCTCTGACACTCTGCTCTGGGACACTACAACAGCTCTGTAACTGCTCCCTGCCCTCCTCTTTTGGTTTGGATGCCTGTTTTGCTTGGTTAACCTCATAGCCATAAGATTGAATTTTTCAGAAAGGGAAGAGGAAAAAAAATACTGCATTCTTCCCCCCCCATTGTTTTATTGAGGTGTAAATGACTTGGAAAAATGCAGGTATTTAAAGTATACAATTTGATGAATTTTGATATATATATGTACATATTAAATCATCACAATCAAGGTAACAAACACATCCATATCCCCTCAATTCATTTTGAGTTTTTTAAAAATTAAATTTTTTGTTGTGAAGTGAGTATAGACTCACATGCAGTTGTAAGAAATAATAGAGATATCTCATGTACACTTTACCCAGTTTCCTCCCATGGTAACATCTTACAAATCTGTAGTATAGCGTCACAACGATGGACACTGACGTTGATATGGTCAGGATACAGAACGTTTCTTTCACTGCAAGGATCCCTCATGTTGCCTTTTTAGAAATACACCCACTTTCCTTTTTCCCCTACCCTCTCTAATCTGTGTTCCGTTTTTATAATTTTGCCATTTCAGTCATATGTTTTATATGTATATGCAATCATACAGTGTATAACTTTTTGGGATTGGCTTTTTTGTTTTTACTCTGCTTAATTCTCGGGAGATTCATCCAGGCTGCTGCGTGTGTCAGTAGTTCGTTCATGTTATTCCATGGCGTCGGTGTCCTATGGTTTGCTTTACCAGCCATGGAATGACAGTTGGTTTGTTTCCAGTTTGGGGCTGTTACGAATAAAGCTTCTATAAACATTTGTGTACAGTTTTTGTGTGAACATAAATCTTCATTTCTCTATAATAAATAGCCAAGAGTATAATTGCTGAGTTGTATGGAAGTTTCATGTTTAGTTTTTTATGAAGCTGTCAAACTGTGGCTGTACTGTTTTAAATTTCCATCAGTAATGGATGAGTGATCCAGTTTCTCCTCATCTTTGTCAGCATTTGCTATTGTCACTATTTTTAAAGAAAAATTTTAGCCCTTCTGACAAATATGTAGTGATAGTTCATTGTGGTTTTAATTTGCACTTCCTAAGTGACTAACGATGGTGAACATTTTTCACGTGCTTATTTTCCATCTGTATATCTTTTTTGGTGAAATGTCTCTTTAAGTCATTTGCCCATGTTTTAGTTGGATTGTTTGCTTTTTTACTGTTGAGTTGTCAGAGTTCTTAATATATTCTAGATATTAACCCTGTGTTGGATAGATTATTTGCAAAGATTTTCTCTCAGTCTGTAGCTTGTCTTTTTATCCTCTTAAGAGACTCTTTTACAGAGCAGTAGTTTTAAAGTTTGAGGAGATTCAGTTTGTCAGTTTTTCCTTTTATGGACTGTACTTCTGTTGTCATGTCTAAGAACACTTTACCTAGCCTTTGATCCTGAACACCTTTTTTCATGAAAGTTTTACTTTTACATGTAAGTCTGTAATTCATTTGAGTTAGTTTTTGTATAAGGTGTGAGATTTAAGTGGAGGTTCTTTTTCCCCCTCTATGGACGTCTATTGGCTGAGCACTTTTGAAAAGCTATGTTTACTCCATTGAATTATTTTTGTACTTTCTCAAAACTTCATTGAGCATATTTGTTTCAGTCTATTTCTGTTTTTTCTTTTCTATTTCATTGATCTAGGTATCTATCCTTCTGTTAATACTACAGTCTTGATTACTATAGCTACATAGTAAGTCTTAAAATTAGGTAGACTGATAGATCCTGCTTTATTCTTTTCCAAAATTATTTTAGCTATTATAGACATTTTGCTTTTCTATATAAATTGTAGAATAATCTTGTGTACAAAAAATATGTTGGGATTTTGATAGCAACTGTGTTAAGCATTCGTATCAGTTTGGGGAGAATTAAAACCTTAATGTATTAAATCTTCTAACCCATGAATATGGTACAGCTTTCCATTTATTTAGGTCTTCTTGCATTTCTTTCATTGGCTTTGTGTAGTTCTTAGCATACAAGTCTTATACATATTTTGTTAGATTTACACCTAAGTATTTCATTTTTTTAGTGATTGTAAGTTTTATTGCATTTTTAGTTTCTATGTGTACACTCATTGGTAATATATAGAAACACAATCATTTTTTTGTGTGTTTATTTGGTATGCTTTGACTTTGCTGAACTAACATATAAGTTTCAGTTTTTTTTTTTTTTTGTAGATTCCTTGAGATTTTCTATGTAGAAAATAATGTCATTTACAAATAGGGACAGTTTTATTTTCTCCTTTCTGATATCCATGCTTTTTATTTCCTTTTTTGTCTTATCTCACTGGCCATACTTTCCAGCACTTTGTTAAATAAGATTGGTAAGAGTAGACATCCCTGCCTTGTTCCTAATCTTAGAGAGAAAGCTTTCCTCCTTTCATAATAAGTATCATGTTAGCTGTAGATTTTTTGTAGATGTTCTTTATCAAATTGAAGAAATTCCCCTCTTCTGCTATTTTTTACTGGGAGTTTTTATCATGATGAGTGTTGAGTTTTGCCAAATGGTTTTTCTGCATTGATTGGTATGATCCTATGATTTTTCTTCTGTAGTCTGTTAATAATGTGTATTACTTTGATTTTCTAATATTGAACCATCTCTAGAGTAAATGCTACTTAGTTATAGTGTGTAATCTATTTTCTACATATTGCTGAATTTTGTTTGTTAATGTTTTATTAACGATGTTTGCATGTACATTCATGAAAAATATTGCTTTGTAGTTTTCTTATTTCTGTACTGACTTTGTCTCCTTTTGGTATCAGGCTCATACTTGCTTTGTAAAATGAATTAAGCAGGTGTTCTCTTTTTCTCTATTTTTGGAAGAGAATTTGTAAAATGAGTGTTAATTCTTCATTAAACATTTGGTTGAATTGTTATGTGTAGCCCTCTGGGCTTAGAGATTTCATTTGGGGAGTTTTAAAATTAAGAATTCATTTTCTTAATAGTTTTAGAGCTGCTTAAATTATCTATTCCATACTGAATGAGTTGTGAATATTTGTGTTTTTTAAGAAATTTGTCTGTTTCACTTAAGTTTTCAAATTTATCGATGAAAAGTTGTTCAGAAAATTTCCTTATTATTTTTTAAATGTCTTTAGGATCTGTAGTGATGTCCCCTCTCTTATTTCTGGTATTTATGATTTGTGTCTTCTTCTTTTTTTTTTTTTTCCCCAGTCAGTCTTGTTAGAGGTTTATCAATTTATTGATCATTTAGAGTACTAGCTTCTGTTTTTTATTTTAACGATTTATCCCGTTTTTATTGTTTTCTTTCATTTACTTCGAGTTTAATTTGTTCCTTTCTTAATTGCTTAAGTAGAAGCTAAGGTAATTGATTTGAGGATCTTTCTCTTCTAATATAAGAGCCTAGTGCTAGAAGTTTATTTCTAGGTTAACTGTTATATTTTATCTGCATCTCACAAATGTCAGTATGTTGTGTTTTACGTTCATTCTGTTCAAAATACTTTCAATTTTCCTTTTGATTTCTTCTTTGATCCATGGATTGTTTAGAGATGTCTTATTTAAATTCCAAATAATTGGAGATTTTCACAGATTTTTCTGATATTGATTTAAAAATTCCTTTGTGGTAGGAGTATTTACTTTGTCTAAATAGAATAGGTTTAATTTTTTTGTAATTTATTTTTTAGCTCAGCATATGTTCTATCTTGGTAAATGTTTTCCATGCACTTGTATATTCTTCTGTTGCTGTATGGAGTGTTTTATGAATATTAATTATGTCGAGTTGGTTGTTAGTATGTTCTTCTGTGTCCTATACCGATTTTTTGTCTATCTGTTCTAAAATTATTGAGAGAGGGCTATTGAAATCTTTGACTATAATTGTCGATTTGTTTATTTATCCTGAGAGTGCTGTTTTCTTCATGTATTTTGAAGCTCTTTTATTAGGTGCCCAATGTTTAGGATTGTTACATCTTATTGATTAGTTTACCTGTTATTTTTATGAAATGACTCTTATTCTTTCATGTAATATTCTTTTCTATGAAATTTACTTTGTTTGATACTAATAGAGATAGTCCAGCTTTCTTTTTTTTCTTCTACTCCTCAGACTGGATAATTTCATTTGAGAATTCTTCAACTTTGCTGATTCTTTCTTCTGCCTCCCCAGATCTTCTGTAAAGCCCACTAGTGAGTTTTTATTTTGGTTGCTGTACATTATAGCTTCAAAATTTCTATTTGGTTCCTTTTTACAATTTATGTCTCTTTATTGATATTCTCCATTTGTTGTGATATTGGTTTCCTAATTTCCTTTATTTCTTTGTTCATGGTTTTCTTTAGCTTTCTGAGCATATTTAAGATAATTGATTTAAAGTCTTTCTCTAGTAAGCCTATTGTCTATGCTTTCTAGAGAGAATTTCTGTTAATTCCTTTTTTTCCTATGAATGTGCCATACTGTCTTGTTTCTTTGCATTCCTTGCAGTTTTTTTTTGTTGTTGTTGAAAACTGGGCATTTTGAGCATTAGGGTGTGATGACTCTGAAAATTCCTCTCTCTCTCCAGAATTTATTGTTGTTTCTGGCTGTGGGTTGTAGTTTTTTGTTTGTTTAATGATTTTTTTGAAACTATTTTTAAACACCTTTATTGAGATTTAATTTTTATAGCATACAAGTTACCTGTCAGAGTATAAGTTAACCATTGACAAGAGTATAGTTTAATGGGTTTTAATATATTCACTGATATGTGCAACCATCACCATAATCAAGTTTGATCTAAATTATTTTTGTAAAGACTGTATTTTTTGTCATGTGTGGTTTCTGAAGTTTCTGTTTCTTTAGCTTAGTGCTCAACATTTAAAAAAAATAATTTGTTTCTTTATATGTAAAGTGGTTTTCTTATAGGCATCATATATTAATAGTTGGTTCTTGCTTTTTAATACAATCTGACAGTTTCTGTCTTTTAATGAGTAGTTAGACCATATGGTAAGTACATTAATGCCCACCTCCCTAAAGATGTCCATGCCCTAATCCCTGGAACCTGTGAATATGTTACTTTACATGGTGTAAGAAAATTAAGTTTTCAGATGAAATTAAGGTTGTTTATCGCCTGACCTTAAAATAAGGGAGATTCTGAATTATTCATGTTGGCCCAATCTAATCATATGAGCCCTGAAATCTGAAAACTTTTCTGAGTAGAAGTCAGAGAGATTTGAAGACAGAAGAGCCTGGAGAAGTTCAAAATGTGAGAGTTCAAAATAAATCTGACCTTCTATTTCTGGTCTTTAAGATGATGTAAGGGGACCATGAGCTAAGATATGCAGACAGTCTCACAGTCTCTACAAGCTTGAACAGCCCTCAGTTGACAGACAGCAAGTAAACAGAGACCTCAGTCCTACAAGTGCAGGGTCCTGAATCTGTCAAAAACCTGAATGAGCAAGGAAATATTCATAGATTCTTTTGTAGAGTCTCCAGAAAGGGATGCAGCCCTGACCTTGGTTTTAATCCAGTAAGACCTATACCAGACTTCTGACATACAGAACTGTGAGATACTAAGTTTATGGTAATTTGTTGTGGCAGTAATAGAAAATGAATACAGACCATTTATGTATTATATAATGTGATTATTGATATAGTTGGGTTTAAATCTACTTTGCTGCTGTTTGTTTTCTCTTTGTCCAATATGTTGTTTGTAATTCCTGTCCTCTTTTTCTGTGCACTTTTGTATTGTTTTTTTTAACAGACTTTTTTTTATAGAGCAGTTTAGTTTCACAGTAAAATTGAGCGGAAGGTATGGAGATTTCTTATATATCCTTTGCCCTCATACATGCATAGCCTCCCCCATTATCAACATCCTCCACCAGAGCGGTACATTTGTTACAACTGATGGACCTTCATTGATCCATCATTATCACCCAAAGTTCAAAGTTTGCATTAGGGTTCACTCTTGGTGTCTCACATTTGGAACATTTTTATTACATCATTTTTCTCCTTTTTGGGGGCTTATTAGCTATAACTCTTTCTGTTTTTTTTTAACTCTTTGTTTCTTTAGTGGTTACTTTACAATTTATAGTACACATCTTTAATTTATAGCGGTGTATCTTAATATATTGCCTCCCATAGTGTTTCTCTCTCTTTCCCTTGGCTTATTCTATTGAAACTATCTGTCTAACTGTATATCTTCCTGTATTTGTCAGAACTAGTTTGGATGCAAGTTGATAGAAATCCAACCTAAAGTAGCTTAATAAAAAATAAGGCCTTGTATTGAATATTTTCTAATTCCTGAAGCAAAAAATGTAGACATAGGATTAGAGATGTTGATTAGGTTATGAACTTACCTCTGATGATAAGAGGATGGAATGAATTCCCCTCAGGATAACATGAAGTAGGGGTATATTTCCCCAAAGATTAGGTTAATTGAATGGAAAAGTATGCTTGACAGAGAAACACCAGAATTCTCATTGTCCGTACTTTCCTGAAACAAGTTCCTTTAGGACAGGGGCTATTTAAAAAATTATTTTTAATATTTCTCATATAAGTAATGTGTGACTATATTACCTGAGTTAAAAAATTGAAAGTCTTCATAAATCAAAAGACTCCCACTGATCACCCCTTCTAGGGAGGTAAACACTCTATTATTGCTATTTTCAGTTTGATGTGCATTCTGTGCTATGCATTGACCTAGAATATGTATAGTTCATTAATTCATTTTACATAAAAAGGTATAATATTTTGTAGTTTACTTTGCAGCATGGTTCCTTTATTCAACAGGTGTCTTTTCAATATACTTACAATAGTGTGTGTAGACGTACCTCATTCCTTTAAACTGCTACATAGTATTTCTTTAAATGAATATTATGCACTTTTAGATTATTAAAATTTATTTACTATTTTTATTATTATAAACAAAGCTACCGCGAACATCCATATACATGCCTCATTGTGCATATTTTCAAGTACTTCTCTAAGTATATTCCTAGAAATGAAATTTGTATGTCCAGCTGTTAACATTTAAAAAAAATTCCTTGTACAAGTATTTGACTCTTTAAAACATATGCATGAGTACCATTCATAAAAGTTTTTAAAATAAATTTAAAAGATGTACATATAAAAATGTATTATTTATTTAAAAAATTTAATGAATAGCTTGTTTGAATAGGAAATAAATGCACATGGTGAAAAATCATTAAAAAGTTGTGTAATGAAAAGTAGTCTCCTTCAATCTGTAACAGACTCAGTTGATGCTTGACTTTCTTTAAGTGTTAAATATTACA
The DNA here is from genome assembly GCA_963574885.1 of Lepilemur ruficaudatus. Classification (NCBI taxonomy): domain Eukaryota; kingdom Metazoa; phylum Chordata; class Mammalia; order Primates; family Lepilemuridae; genus Lepilemur; species Lepilemur ruficaudatus. The sequence continues at coordinate 6,082 of CAUYRT010081128.1, read as the reverse complement.
AGCCAGTTATTTTAAATATGTTTTTCAATTTGGATTTGTCTGATATATCCTCATATTTAATTTCAGGTTATATGTCTTTGGTAGGAATAGCATATAAGCGAGGTTAACTTCTCATTTCATCCTATCAGGTGCATGATTTATATTAATCCCATTTCTATCCCATTTCTATCTCTGTTCAGTTGAATCACTAGATTAAGATGTTGTCTGCTAGACTGTAGCATTGTAAAGTTCTCTCTTTTTTTGTAATTGCTATTTTGTATACTCTGAGACTGTAATATTAATAAGTATCTTTTCATTAATAACACTTTTCATTCATTCAGTTATTCATTTATATTCATATGGGATTGTGATTTTCAATTTTATTTAGTTAATTATAGTCTGTTACTATCATTATTTGTTTTGATGTTCACATTATCACAGGTTCGGAGAGTGAGAATCCCTTCAAACTGAATTCTGAGTCCTTTTGACAAAATCTCCATCATTCTCTGACTACTTTCTTATTTTCTTACCCAACAACATGTGTTGGGGCCATGTTGCATTTTTCTTGCACCAGACGTAGAATCAGCCATTTCTTCAAGATGCCCTGTTTCCATTAGCTGGAGAATGGTATTTAGAAGCCAATATATGGGCACAAGTGTGTTCACTGCTATTGAGGTATTACTGCTCCCATGCCTTCTTAGTGGACAGATCTATCTATCTGTATCACATATAATATACATCTATATTTATTTCTCTATCTATATATGTTGAAAACTATGCATTCACACCAATACCTCCAATTCCAATCAGACATCCAACACCACAAAGTTCATTTTTGTTTTCTCCGTCTCCATATCTGTAACTCTCTTCTCTAACAGTAAGAAATCTAGCACCTGTTAGTCTTAAAACAGGGAACACTTGTGATGTTTGGTAGACTGATATTAATTCTTCCTCTCTCACTTGGGGTGTACTGGGGCAGTAAACATTCAACATGAAAACAGGGACGATAGAGCTTTATTTGACAGTTAAATCTAAATGTATCCTCTTAGAAAACATCAAGAAGAGTCAAATCTCTAATATCCCACTTGTAGGTATTTATGCTATGTTATTAGTGTCAAGAGAAGCAAAATCTTAATTTTATATCTCAGGAGATAATCATTGTTATGCTTCAAATGAAGAAAATGAATTGTGATTATGAAACTGTCTTCATAAAAAATCTTACTGATTTTACATCTTTAATGGCAATAGTAGCAACTGATTCAGATTTCCACTATGAGTTTAAGCATTTATTTAAATAATTCATTTAAATAATTTTCTCTTTATTTGGAAAGTCTTTTTGATATAATAATTAAATGATCATATACCATTTTACTTTCCAAGATTTGTGGCTAACATTAGAATTAGATATAAAATGTTATATAGTTTTACATTTATATGTTTTTAAATTAAAGAATAATTAAAGGTGATATTTGAGTCATTGATTATTTTATATTTCTAATTATTACAAATATTTCAAATGCAGTGTCAACTATTATTCTTTTTCAGGGTTGTGGCCTGACCTCTCTTCTTCATCCATACATTCCCCTTTCATGTCTTTAAATGCTATATATATGCTGACCGGGCTGGACGTCTCTGAACTCCAACTTTGTATATCAAATGGTCCACTTCTGTATTCATCTTATGTATCAGATAGGAAGCTTAAACTTAATATGTACAACACACTCCATTGTGTTTGTTTCTTTTTTTAACCAAACCTTATTCTCTCACATTTTTTGTATCTCAATAAATGGCAACATTCTTCTTTGACGGTCTCTCCGGCCAAAACTCTGGAGTCAACTTTGACTTCTTTCTTAACCTTATACCCCATAACTGACTGGTCCATCATCAAATCCTTTGTAACATATCCAGAATCTGTCCAATTCAATCTCCTTCTCCTTCATCACAGTGGAGCAAGCCACCATCATCTCATGCCGGAATCCTTGTGGCTCCCAATTATCTTCCTGCTTCCTCGTTTGCCTTCAGGTCTATTCTCCACTGATTTTTTTTTTTAAACATATGTTCTATTATGCCACTTCTCTGCTCAAAACTTCCAGAAGCTTCTTTTTTTAACTCAGAAAAAAAGCCCACTAGCCTCTGAGTACCTTTCATGTGATCTGACTTCGTTCCACATCTGTAGCCTTACGTCCAGTATTCTCTCCTTTGCTTATTCTGCTCTAGCCACACTACTGGCCTTCTTATTGTTCTTTGGACATATCAAGCATTTGCCTGCCTCAGGGCTTTTGCAGTTATTCCCTCAGGCTGGAACGCTTCTCATCCTGACACTTGTCTGGCTAAATCCTTCCATTTTTTTTCAGATCTCTGCTCAAGTAGCACCATCAGAGAAGGCTTTCTATGTCCGAAGTAAAATAGCACCTACCTCCTCAGGCTCCCTATCTCTCTTATCCTGCTTAATTTTTCTCCATAGCATTTGTCACTGTCTAACATATTTTATATATAATTTATATAAGAACATATGTAAGAACATAAATATATATATAATATATATAAGAACATATATAATTTATATAAGAACATATATAATAACATTTTTTCTACCAAAAATATATTCTATATGTAGTATGTTTACTTACAGCCCCCAGTAGACTATAAACTCCACGAAATCAGGGACTTTGAGTTTCATATTAGGTGTCCTTTGTGTTTATAACAGTGCCTAGAAAGTAATCAGTATTCTGTTAATATTTGTGTGATAAATAAATTAACACCTCTTCCGAGAGAAAGAATCTCTTTTGTTCAGGTTCAGTTGTACTAATCAAGTTAAGACATTTCCTGGTGCTTCCTTCTCCGCCCTTGGTCTGACTTCGTCCCTGATGGAAGCCGAGGCTTCCTTGTGTGTAGAGATGGGAGTTGGATGGATGAGAAATTGCGGGGTGGAAAAATAGAGAAAAAAAAAGACCATTTCCTCCTCCTCCTTCACTCTAGGTCCCCCAGCCTAAAATCACTACCAATTTGGTAGAAGGAAGAAGTTTTAACTTTAAATGAAGTTGTTTTGATTAATAAATTGGACTGGACATTTTAATGCTAGATTGTTATTGGCAGTATGAGTGACTGAAAAGAAGAGTGTTTAGGAATATTATGGGACCTTTCCTCACCCAATATTTCCTTCAAAGAGCAAGAGAAAAATAAGTCTACAGATTAGCTATAAAGGGTCTGCGAGGGGAATGAATGAAGTTTTTTTTTCTTTTGCCTGCATCCTGTGAAGTTCAGTTTATGCAACCTAATGGTTACCCTTCTACTGTGGTCTTAATCACAAAATTTAGTAATCTATAGTTTACCTCTCTGTCTCCCTTACTAGACTGTGAGCTTAAGAGGACAGGAGTAGAGTTTTATTAATCCTGTTTATCCAGGACCCACCATGGTACCTGACATCTAGAAACCATTTAGTGTTTGTTAAATTACCTCCCTCCCCCATCTTAATTCAAGGGCACTTGACTACCAGAAGTACCTTGAGCATAAAAAATGCAATATTTGATGGTACAAGGGAGGCAGATTGCTTATACATTTAAAGAGATACTGTATTCCAAGATTTAGATCCATTTACCACAATGAAAATTTAACATCATTCCATTCCATGTGAAAGCACTTCACTTTTGAAATGTATCACAGGGTTGGCTTTATCCTTCTCTTCTTACTCAAGCTCTCAATCACCCCATCTGGCTCCCCTATTGCAGCAGGGCATGAATGTGACTTTTCTAGAGCCCACTGTTTGGAATAAATGCTGCAAACATCCCCCTCTCTCTACATCTTGCATTGCCATGATTCTTCTTTAAAGGGAGAGGCTGAATCCTTATTTAAAATTTTGAAAGTCAGCATCTTCTGTATTCTTTTGGAAAATGCAAAAAAAATTTAACAATGTTTTGAAAGACTGTGGAGAGGGTTTGTTTTAGTATAAAAACTACAGCATTATTATCACTGTGATTGAGAGATGCAAAGTTATAAAACGCTTTGACTCGAAGAGATGCCACATGAATTTAATAATTTTCATGTGGATAATCATTTTCCAAACAAACTGTAGCCATGACTTAATCCCTCCTAGAAAGACAGGAGTGTATCTTCAAACAAACTGTCTAAGCTGTTTGTTCACAGTTTGCTTTTTGATTCAGCAAGATGGATTACGATGGGTAACAACCAGAGCTGTGACAGCTTTGGCTAAATCCCACCTGGCATTCTATCCCTCTCTCCTTTAAAAATCTCTCCAAGTTTATGATTCTACAAAAGGCTTAATCATAGTTACTGGAGGAGTGCCTTGGCTTGGGGGTGGGGGAGGGGAGCAGGAATTTCATATGCCAATTAAAAATCCATTGTTATTAAAAAATTCTTGGATTGTTTAATTTGCATAGTGAAAGCAACCCAAGTATGACTCCTATTTGAATAGTGATGCTCTGGACTGACAATAAAGTGAAGTAAACACTTAGGGCCGATCCCACTGACTTTAATGAGTCTCTCCTGATCTCTCACAGCCCAGTGGGGCTTTCTGGGGCACAGTAAAGCTGCCATTTTCCCGGCCTCTGGACATGGTTTCACTCATAGCACACATCCACAGTCATGCTGTATATACGGTACACCTGCGACATTTCCTCCCTCATATTCATCAGCCTGTCTCCAAACTGTCAGTAGGGAGGAGAGAAAAATTATGATGATCTTTCAGGACATGTGAGAATTCCAGAGAGAAGAGTTGTAAAATATAGGACTAAGTGGCTACCTACGTATTTCCTCTTTCAGTTCTATGATGTTGTACAAAATACTTCACAGTGTTTTGGTTAGAATAGGCAAGTTAGTGTCAATTGATTGAGGCTAGCAACGGTCCCCTTTGGAGTATCAACATATTGGTCAATCTTCATCACTCATGAAGTATGTAGTAGATAGTTTGCCATTAATAACTGAAATGCCGATGTTTAAGAATAAATTAAAAAGTGAGAGCTAAATCAAAGCTAGTCTTACAGTAAAATCATTTTTCATTTACTTGCATTGCAACAGCAGAAGGAGAGGGTAGAGTCAGCATGGAGAATCCCATAAATCCATGGGGTTTGGTATTCCTAGGAGGATAACAATGTTGAGAAAACTGACTTTGGCCAAAAGACCCCCAAAAGTAGTAGCAGTAGCTGAGAGTATTAATGACCTATATACTCCCTCATTACCTGTATGGCAAAGTAATTTTGTACTTGATGCTTCCTTCTTAAAGTTGTCTTTGAGACTTGGTTTCCAGTATATAAGTACCTAGCATACACTCAGTCACATATGTTAATGAGAAAGGGACACCATCAGTAAGAAACTATATATCAAATCTTGCTTTAAGAATGAACTTTGGATTTTAACCTACTCTGTCAGACTTTGTACCTGAGTGGTTATTAAGTGCCAATATTATTTGCATGTAACTTCCTTTCCCTTTATCTGTACAGCTGTGAGGGAAGTGCTAAGCAGGGGTACAGGGGCACGCAGGCTGGCAACCTAGGGGAAAAAGAAATAATTTTAAAAACTGGCATTTGGTCCCTGGCTCACTCAAGAGTGGCAGTCTGTTAAAATATTGATGTTCGTACATGCTGTCGTCTGTTCAGGATATTCCAGTAACAACTTGTCTTTGAGACTCATTGGGCTTGAAGTTTAAGAAAAGCATAAAATGAGACTATGGAATTATATAAACCTTTTTCTCTCTTTAGATCTTTGATGGGTGTGTACCATAAACTTAAAGCCTTGTTTGTCTTATTTTTTGTTTTGTTTTTTGGAGACAGAGTCTCACTCTGTTACTCTGTTGCCCTGAGTAGAGTGCCACAGTTGTTGTCAGCCTAGCTCACAGCAACCTCAAACTCCTGGGCTCAGGCAATCCTTCTGCCTCAGTGTCACGAGTAGCTGGATCTACAGAGTAGCTGGGACTTCAGGCACGTGCCACCACGCCCAGCTAATTTTTTCCTATTTGTAGTTTCCCAGCTATTTTTTTGTTTGTTTGTTATTTTTAGTATAGACAGGTTTTTATCTTGCTCAGTCTGGTCTAGAAATCCTGACCTCAAGAGATTCTCCTACCTCTGCCTCCAATAGAGCTAGGATTACA